>VMDR010005602.1:0-50510 GCA_007922815.1 Macrotus californicus
TTACAGGCAAGAAGGGGCTGGAAAGAAGTATTCAAACTCATGAAAGACAAGGACCTACATCCAAGATTGCTCTCTTCAACAAAGCTATCATTTAGAATGGAAGGGCAGATAAAATGCTTCCCAGATAAGGTCAAGTTCAAGGAGTTCATCATCACTAAGCCCTTATTATATGAAAGGTTAAAGGGACTTATCTAAGAAAAAGAAGATCAAAAACTATGAACAGTAAAATGACAAGAAACTCTCAACTATCAACAACTGAGTGTAAAAAACAAAAACAAAAACAAACTAAGCAAACAACTAGAACAGGAACAGAATCACAGAAATGGAGATCACATGGAGGGTTATCAGTGGGGAGGGAGAGGGAGGAGAGTGGTGGGATAAGAAGGATAAATGGTAGGTACAAATTAGACAAGCAGAGGTTAAGAATAGTATAGGAAACGGAGAAGCCAAAGAACTTGTGTGTATGACCCATGGACATGAACTAAGGTGGGGGAATGCTGATGGGAGGGTGAGTGCAGGGTGGAGGGGAATAAAAGGGGGGGAATGGGACAACTGTACTAGTATAATCAATAAAATATATTTAAAAATAAACTTATGTTCTAGTTTATTCTAATTTATTGTTGTTTACTACTCTCGTCAGTTCCCTTTGTGCTCCCGCTCCTCCTAAATGGGTTTCTGGCTCCTTATCTTTTTCAAATTAAATGAATTAAAGTTAATTTAAAAATTTATATGCCACAATTTAGATATGATATGATGCTGCAAAACCTGAGTTGGAAACTGATGCCCATTCTAGTCCTGAGTTTGTTATTTGACATTCTGAGTGATAGATAGAATAGCTCAGCAGGGAGCTCGTCACAGTGTCTTGAAAGAGTCCTGTATAGTGGCTCTCACTCCTAACTTCCCTGGGAACCTCAGCCTAGAAGAAACCTCCTGGAACTAGAATCTGAGTGCATTCACTTCTCTATGGGGCTACCTACTTTTGAAGGGTTTTCTAGGGTAACCCATCATTTTGGAAATACTCTTTTCTGCACTAATAGCTTTCCAAAGCACAACTTTCTAAAGCTAGTAAAAGATCAGGAAAGGTGGCAGTGTACATGATTCTGAGGACCAGTGGGTTGGTTTTCCACTTGGGTTCTTTGAGCCCAAGCATCTGCTGAAATTTATTTATAGGTTTACAGAAAGGGTCTTGGTTATTCTATAGCAGAAGCCCAGTGTACTGGCTTTGGTCCAGTTTTTGAAAGCCGAAATGTTTTAATCTTTTTGTTTTATTTTAAGAGTATGCTAGTATACTGGTGGAATCAAATGAGGAAACAGTGAGTTGTGAGCACAATGCTGATTTGTCTTTTTTTTAATATAGATGACTTGGTCAGGAGTCTAATAATCCTTTGGTCATTTAGTGGCAGATACATTGAATTATTAAGATCCAGAATCTCTTCTTGTGCTGTGAATCTGTTTTTGACACCTAACACCTCACTAACAAACTGTCAATTCTGGATGCCTCATCTGGAACAAACACAGATACAGACTGTTAGCCCCTTCAGGACCAGAACCATATATCTAAGTCCTAGAAATCAGCAAGGTGCATAGTACTTGGTAGGTACCCAGTTATCCAGTAAATATTTCTTGAGTGAATGAATGAATAGTGAATGAATGAAGGACTATATAACAGCATTTTCAGATGGAGAAGGAGGCCTCTACCAAATAAGTTTGTGTGGTATTTATTTAAGGCATACTAAGGAAGATTCTGTTAAACAAAGTTTACTTCAAAAATAAATGTGTTTTGAGAATAAACCACTTTCCATGTTGATACAGAATAAAGTACTTTGCAGCTCTAGATGCATTTCTCCAAATGGGAAACATTTAAATATGTGTCAAGGTACCTGAGCTGTTTGTCAGCTGTCAGTGCAGGCCCATCATTTAGCACATGGGATTTAAGTCAGAAGCCTGGGTTCTAAACACAGCTGTGATGTGTACAGGTTTAGTGGTCTTGCCTAAATTACCTAAACTCTCTGAATTTCCTCATCTGTATAATGGGAATAATAATAATGACTTCGTGGGGTTATTGGGAAGACTGAATGAGATGATGCTTGGTACAGAGTGACTGCTCAATAAAAATTTCTCCCCCCCCCTCCTCCCTCCCTTTTCTTCTTCTTCCTCTTCCTTTCCTCCCTGCTAACTGGACTGGGCAGAGGAGATTTCTTCTGCTCACTTCCTCGGTTGATCTTCCCTGGAAGCAAGTTAGAGTCTGGGGAAACTTTCTGGAGGTCTCGGTTCAGCCCTACCTGAGAAAAAACTTTTTTGTGTAAACTTTGGATGATTAAAGAGGAAACACACAAAAAAATTTTATCACTAGATTTTACAAAAGAATCTGGCACGTAGATTTTTGCTTTTAATTAGTGGCCATTCCTTTCCTACACCTCCATTGCACCAGCATTCTAAGTCCTCTGGGATTGCTCTGCGCTCCTTGGAATAAAAGCCTACTTTTATTTTCCTTTTCAGAGAGTTTACTGGGTGAGAAATTAACATTGAAGACAGTTTCCTGTGGGCTTGGGCCTTGAAGGTGACTGACTTTTAAAAATCTATTAGTGACTTAGAGAAGCCAAGCAAAACTCACCTTTCTGGAGAAAGCCCACCACTCTCTAACATAGGCTCCTCCATGACAGTCCAAGGTCAAGCTCATTTGTGGTGGTGGCTCAATTTTGCTCATTTTGCTACATTATTTATGTAACATGCGGGTTGTGAGGGAGTGTGGATGTAGATGATTCATAGGCACAAGCAGTTGGAAACAGGTTGCAGAAGCCCAGCTCCTTTACTTGGGTGTCCCCCACTTTCCGCCCCCAAGCTGCTTTGTATGCTACTTCCTGCATGCCCTGTGGTGCTACTCAGGCTAAGTGCAGTCCTTGCTACCTCCCAACCCCCACCTCTACGGAGCAGGAGGCACACTGACCCTTTAGAGACTCAACCTGCAACAGATTCTGGGGACACACTCACCTCCCAAGATAGAATTCTCATGAAAAAAACCTAAACCATAAAATAACATAAGGAATGTGGAAAAAGTTATGATGATTACTTCAGTGCCTATTTTTTGAAATATCAAGTTCTTTAAAAAAATTTTTCTTATTTTTGTGTTGTTGCCCTTGCTTTTCTAGGCTGTGCCTGGCACCTGTGCTCAGCCTGCCTATTGGGCAGCCCAATGCCTGGTAGGCATGCTGTTTTCTCATGGCTAAATTGCAAAGGGACCTATTTTCATCTTTTTAAAAGTTTTGTCTCACTTGCAAGACCTACTTTCAGGTGACATCTAACACTCTAGTGCATGGGGGAGGGCACAGACCGTAAAGTTAGATATCCTTGGTTAGGTGACCTGTTAGCTCTGTGTATTAGTTATGGATTGTGAAGGTAATGCCATGGGACAAAACCCACCAAAACCCCTATGGCATACAAAGCATTTGTTGCTCATGCTTCAGGGGTGGCCAGCTGAGCAGCTCTGTTGATTTTAAACAAGTTTATTCAACATTAGCTGACCTAGGATGGCCCAGGCTCGGGTACTCTGTGCCACATATCTCCCACCCTCCAGCAGGCTAGCCTGGGCATGCTCTTTTGGATATGGCTGACCAAGAGTGAGAATAGGCCCACTCACACAAGTACTTTTTAAGCCTTTGAAATTGCATCATGTTTGCTCACATCTCATTGGCCAAAGCAAGTCACATGGTTGAATCCAGAGTTGGAGTAGATGGACACTACAGATTTACATGGCAAAGGGCTTGGAAACAAGAAGAGGTGAAGAATTGGGGTCATTTTTATAATGTACTACACTGTGTGACCTTGGGAAAGTTAACTGACCTCTCTGAGCCCAACTTTCCCTTTCTTTTGAAATAGAGCTCATGATCCCTAGCCATCAAGTTTGTGTAAAGATCAAATGAGAGAGCTGGGTTAAATCAGTGTAGTTCATGGTTATTTAAGCTTACAAAATTGCTATGAAACTGATATTAACCATTTTTCCAGGCTAAGGAGGGTTAATACATATTCTTGTGGCTAGTTTCTCCATTAGCACTTTAGGTATTGTATTACCAGAAAAATAGAGCTAACAGGATGTATGTCTATATCTGTATCTGTATGTGTATCTGTATCTATATCTGTACAGAGAGATTTATTTTTAGAGAATTGGCTCACTTGATTTTAGAGGCTTGGTGGGCCCAAAATCTGATGGGGAGACTGGCAGGCTGGAGACTCAGGAAGCAGTTGCAGTTCAAATCCAAAGACAGTCAGTTGGCAGAAATCCATCCTGCTCAGTGGAGTCTTAGTTCTGTTAAGTCCTTCAACTGATTGGATGAGTCCCACCCACATTATGGAGGGCAATCTGCTTTACTCAGAGTCCACTGATCACCCAAAAACACTCTCAAAGAAACACATTGTGAATGATGTTTGATCAAATATCTGGGCACCATGATCCAGTCAAGTTGACAGACAAAATTAATCATCACAGGTACTAATGATGTGAGTCTACAATTAATCATGAATTTAACAAATTCAGTGAGTATTTAATGAATGTTTATTGTGTGCCCGGAGCTATGTTTATTCATTGGAATGTAGCAGTTAATACACAATTAACCCTGTCTTGAAAGGCCTGACAATCTAGTAAGTGGTGAGTAAGCAGGTAAGATAACCAAGCATGCCAAATGCCGTGAGAGCTACCATTAGTGGAGTGCGTTCACACAGTGAACGAAGCTTTTTGCAGCATTATCTCATTCAATCCTCACAACAAGCCTGGTAGGCAGGCATTGTTGTCCCTATTGTACAGATGAGGAAAATAAGGTTTGCAGAGATTACCTGAGCTGTTCACATAGCTAGTAAATACAGAGCCCAAACTGAGTTCTGCCTGATGTCCAAGCTGAAGCTGTTGGTGGCTTCACCTGCTCAATCATGCCTTCGTACTGTGGCTTCTCACAGACAGGAGCACGAAGAAGGAGCAGGACAGTGCGAGCCTGAGGTTGGCTTAGAAGGTGGACATCAGGAGAAGTTGGGGAGAGCTCTGCTGCTTCTGAGACACACGTACACGTTGCCCCTGCTGGCTGGTTTGTATGGCCACTTCCTGAGCCTCTGGGGTGTAGGCAGCGAACAGGCAACCAGTGTTATTCTGGAGTCTGCAAGTCCATCCTTCAAGTCCATCTCAACACCGTCATCTTTAAAACAGGACAAATGAACATGTATGTAGGTAGAAAGAGGGAAGATTTGAGCCCTTTCCAGAAAAGCCACCTCTTATCCATTCTATTCAGGGACATGCTCTGGGTGAGAGTGTGTTCGGACATACATACATAATATTTTCAGACTTCATCTACTTCCAAACTGCTTGCAGCAGGTGTGCAGATGGAACCATATGCTAATGGACATGGGGAAGCATGCTCCCCACATAAGGATTGTGCTGTGTATGTTTAGAGCAAGCTATTTGCTAAGGGGCTTCTCTCCATAGCAATTAGCTCTGAGCCATATGTGGCTATGCACACATTAACCCTTGGCCTGGTGAATGCTGGCCACAAGCTTGACCTGGCCCACAGATGAAGAACCTGTGGAGGTGGAGGAGAAGGAGTTGCTTTACATAAGTGGTGTTAGGCAGATGGAGGATTTATTTTAATTGCATAGGAAGCAGTCTTTCTTGAGTAGATATGTAGGTCCCTTTGTTAACCTGTGATAGACAAATCTTTGTTGCTGCTGCTGCTGCTTTTCTAAATGTCCCATTATTACCACGATAATTGCTTATCCATGTATACAGTTGCATCTGGGCCATTTGCTGCTTATACAGAGGCTCAGCAATTCTCAGTATACCCCTCCATCAGTGCAAGTTCACCCCCATTCTGATGATGCCATTTGAAGAGTCTTGAGCCAGGTTGTAGCTGGTACAGTGGTTTGGAGAAGAGGTGGATGTTCACAACATGGGTCAGTAGGGAGATTGAACAAAGCAAGTTCAGAGCAGCAGTTTTCAAGTTGTGCCCTGTGGATGTTCTAGCTTCAGGGAACCCATCAAGCTTTTTACCTTGACCTCATTAGAGTCCACCATTGAGAGAACCATCTTTGGTGGCCCGTAGCTCAGCGAGCTAGAGGGAGGAGAGAATGGCTTCCTGGATATGCTCCAGGCTGAAGAATCCTGGATTAACAAGAAAAATATCAGCTTGGATCACCTGCTTTTATGCAGTCATAATCAAAATGACATTACTTATGCTGGCTGTTTATTTTATCAGTGACAAGCAAGTAAAACCTGATCTTCTCCAGCAGGAAGCAGGTTATGTGAGCTCACTGCTCTGTAGGATGAGATTTTCCCAAGAAAGAGCAGAGAGGTTTGAGGTGGAGGGAGATCCTTTCCCCAAGCTAGTTGCGTGCTGGGCAGAAGGAAGTTCACCTCAGGTATGGGTTTTTGTAGGCACTGTGCCAATTTTGTTAATCTCTGCATAGCCAGTGCGTTACCCTTAGAGGCACACAATACGTGTTTGTTAGGTGGATGAATGGCTGTATTGAGACCAGCTGGAATGAAGGCAGCCTTATCCAAAATAATCCTTACCAACTGTCAACAATACAGTATGTGAAACCAAATTTCTGGGGACAACTATCTCAGAGAACAAGGAAGGCACAGAGCCTCTCGGCCTTTGTCATCAGTCACTCCGCATGCCCATCACAGAAATTTGAAGTACAGATTTCCTTCTATGGCCTGCCCAGCTGCATCCTTGGAACTTTTGCCTTCCCCCATAAGTAGCACATTTGTATGTATCTGTTTTTGCATGTGTTGTTGTCACCTCTGCCTGGAATGCCTCCCCCACGCACCTGCTGGCCTCTTACGTGGCCTCCAGTCACAGGTCTCCTGCTTCTGTATGGGCAGTCTGGGGTGCAGGGGGCCCTCAGGCTCTGGAGCCAGCCTACTTGGATTTCTACGTTGGGGCTCCACTTAGTACTTGTGACCTTGGTACATTGCCCAAGTCACCTAATAATTCTGGACCTCCATTTTTCATCTGGCATGATAATAGTTACCAAATCAGAGGATTGTTATAAAATTAAATTACTGAGTATACATAAAGCACACAGAACAGAGCTAGGACACAGCACTAGGACCTGTCAGCCACCTGTCTCTTGTGGTTCCTTTTCTTCTGTACCCATCAGAATTGTTTGCTCCTTTATCTCCCCAGACCATTTTGTTCTGTCTCTTTCCAACTTAGCACTTTGGCTGGCCCACTTCCTTATTCAAGAACTGTCAGGGGCTCCTCAGTACCCACCTAAATACATTCAAAGCTCCTGAGCAGAATTCAAGGTTTTCCATTTTCTAGGCCAATCAATTTTGACAGTGTATTTTCCCCACGTTTCCTGAGCCATACCTGATCTTCCTGCCTAAATGTGCTCTTTGTCCCTATCAAGTTCTATGCCCTCTCACCTCTCTCTTGGGCAGGCTGTGTCCTTCCCGAACCTCTGCCTGCCTAGATTTATGCACATGGGGAGGAAGAGCAGCAGCCTGCATGCCAGATTTGGCCTTCCTTGATCTGCAGACTTCAAATACTCTTGGCTTGGTTCTGGAGGTCAGACTCTGCACTCACACTCAGAAAGGCGTACATCCTTGGGTCGTGTTCTGAGGTGCACTTGTATATTCTAGCAAAGTGAAACCCATCAGCTTTCAGGCTCATAAAAGGTAAGTGCTCCCTCATCACCCAGGTGCCCTGATTTGTTTGTCTCCTTGTGACGCTGGTTTCATTACACTGAATTTGGTTACTTCAAGGGCCAGCATCAGTCATTGTGAGGGATTTTAATTTAGCAATTATGAAGGAGACTGCTTATGTAATATAGGGTCACTGCATCGTATTGTCCCTGAATACACATGGACTTTAAAGTCACCATTTAATGATTCACATTAGCAGAAAATGTGCATCATATATAATGTTAGCTGAAAGAAATCAGAATGCAAAGTTGCATTTACAATATGGTTGTAACTATGTATGAATCATGTGGTTCAGGATAAGAAGAGGCTGTAGGCAAATGACAGTAGCTTGATTTATTGGAGACATGGGGTTAGAGACTTTTTCTTCTTTTACTATTGTTGAGTTAATGTTTTGGCTATCATGCAAAATAAAAATATCAGTTAATGACATTAATAGCTATCATTTTTGATATTATATTAGTAATGTAAGGATAAGTGCATGCCCAAATTGAGCCACTGAGCTCTGCATTATCTCATTTAATCCTCCCAGCATGCCTGTGAGCTGGGGATATTTAATCGCTAGTGAATGGGAGTGAAGGAGTAAAGGAGTCTCCACAAGTGTCACAACCTCTGAGGGGACAGATTCACAGTCTGCACCGTGGTCCCTCTCACCTTAAACCTGTTTTCTCAACAACTGCTTCTTTCTAATTAAAACCAAACCAAACAACTCTTTATGAATCAATAATAAAGCTTATTACAGAACAAGTAGAGAGTACTGAAAAGGAAAAAACACTTTAATATAAAAAAGGGTCTGTCATGCCAACACCTGGAAATCCATAGTAGTCCTTTTGGACATACCTTCCAGGGTATTTTCTCTCAGCACTGTCACTGTGAGTCTCCTGTGAGTCCCTTGCTAGGAAATTTTAGTATGTACCTGGGAAATGGAGAAGGTGGAGACACACTTATTCTTAAGTCTTAGTCTTAAGGCTAGAGCCTGGAAAATCATAAAAGCACTGTTGAGTGGCAGAATTTCTTCTTTTGAGATCTAAGGGAGGAATGACGGAGGAGTTGGAGTTTTGGATGGAATGAGTTGACTCCACCAGCAGAATTAGGCGGCATTAGTTGAGGGCAACATGGTGGTCCTGTGGCTGTTCTAACTTTCACACTTCCATGATCTAGGGCATAGATGCATTCCAGGAACTCTTGACAACCATTTTAACTAAAAATTGAGCTTTAAACAATGTCATACATCTGGAATGAAGAATGGAGACCACTTCATTCTCAAAGCTCCACAGAATTATAAAGCAATTAGGTAGTGCTCAGAGACTCATGGTTTTCCTACAATGTTAATGCTATCAGGAGATGATCCAGACTTTCCTAATGTTTTCATTTGATTAAAAGAGTTAACATCTTCCATACAGTTTAAGTTTATTTAGAAAGAATTTCTTTGTTACATTAGCAATGATTGCAGTCTTCACTGGGCATTTGGTTCTCTCATGCTGATGAATTTATGAAGAATTTGTGTGATGAGAATGCTACTGAGCTGGTAGAGCTTTATCTTTTATTCATTCATTTGTTTATTAATTCATCTAGTAAATATTTGCTGAAAAACAACCACATGAAAATCCTTCCTTATGTGTTTGTTATAAAATTTTGGTCAGGGGCATTACCTATAATGTATATTAATGTTCTGTGTATGAAATCTATGTGAAAAGTTTCTTTTAGAATTAAGTTCTAAAAAAACACTTTAACTCACTTGAGTTATATCAAGCTTTCTCCTTTCTGTTAATAGCCATGTGTTGTTGTGTTTCCCATTTTTTCTCTGGCTGCCAGGAAGTTCAGAGATATCTATCCTTGATGCTTAATCACAAACATTGTATCAACCTCATGATTGGTATATTTAGCCCTTTCTCCTTTCTATGGCCCCTATTTTCTGTTTCATTAACTTTAGTACGTGAAAATTCCTTTGACACCCACCTCAGTTCTTTTTAGAAAAAGGTAGGGGGTTGCATAATTCAACTCACAATGCTGGAAATCCTCATCAAATGCCTGTCACTCAAAACCAGAGAAAGGAGATGGCTGCACAACAATGTGAATGAAATAAATGCCACTGAATTGCACACTTTAAAATGGTTAATTTTATGTTAGGTGAATTTTATCTCAATAAAAATAAATTTAAAAAGAAAAGCATATCAGTTACCAACTGATTATGTTGATGATGATGATGGTGGTAGTGGTGGTTCTAGTTGAACACAGAGTGTTTTCCATGATGGCCAGCAGGAACCATGGGAAGGTCAGCCAGGGAATCTGCCTCATTGCTTTAGAAGGGCAATAATTAACATTGGCACGTGTACAAGACAGTCTCACAGCTGTCTTTGACAGGGGAACTGTCTTCCCCATCTCCATTTCTTCTCCAGACATCTTTAAAAAATAAAACAAATCACAATGGCTTTGTTATTTTAAAATGATATAATCAGACCTATTGTTCAATGTGGGAAAAATCACAAGATAATAATAATAACACACCCAAAAAGTCACCCACATTTCCAATAGCTGGGTGGAATCACTGTTAACTTTTTGTGTGTTCCTTCTAGACTTCTGCATTGATCCATCACTGCAGGCATTCAATCATCCATCTATCTATTTTTTTCTAAAGTGTGGTCCCCAGGACTCACGTCTCATGATTAAACACACTTAGAAAATGGGTCACCTTAATACCTCCTTTTGGAGATTCATGATGTGCATTAGCATATTCAAAGACTTAAGAAATTTAGTAGTAAAGACATTCATTTCACTATGATTAATTTAGAGTTTTTCCAATGTACTTGAGCATGGAATCCTTATTTTCTGTAACTCAGGGAACTGATGTAGTGTTCCATGGAAGCCAAGGAAGCTGAGGAATACCTGATCTTAAGTCCAAATCATATTTAGTCTATGTAGTGCTCCTAAAGAGATGGTCTGAGTCGATTCTATGATGTAAATGTAGCTCCATGTCAGTTGTGTGCTCCTAAAACATACTTTTGATGGCTGCATAGAATTCTACTGTGTGGGTGTCCCGTGGCCTGTAGAATCAATACACTATTGCTGGGAGTTTGCATTTTTCCCATTTTGACCCTCATAATGAATGTTATTGTTGCCCACCACCTAAAACATCCCATCGTATGAATCTTTGTTTTCCTGTGGAATAGTATCTGCACAGATTCTTCGAGTGTTTTTTTAACCTCTAGTTTAAGGGATCTGTTAGTAGAACACTCTGGAAAGAGGAAAAAAGGATAAATAGTAAGAAAGAAGGGATGGTTTTGCTGCTGACTTGAATTTTTTACAATTAATTTTTTTTAATCTTGTGTGTCTGTGTCAAGAACTCTGGCCTACCTCCTGGCAACTCCAGGGAGGACAAGATGTTCTGAGTCTGCTGAGCTTAGATTTTCCAGGGTTTATAGGTCTGGAACCTCAAGTAAGAGTTAGGAAGCTCATGGAATGTGGGAGCAATTTGTGAGTAGTGTGGAGTCAACCTTTCTGTGAGCACACTCCTCATTTTTAAAGTGTGGGATAAGCCCCACTGGTTTTGGTGTATGGAGGCTTCCAGATGGTACAGGTGATGATTTTAGGTGGCTTTCTATAGTAATGGGCCATAAAATGAAAAGGCCATTCCCTTTTCAATTCTTGTTTAGTCCTTCTGTTTTTTTTGTTTTTGTTTTTTAAAGGAGCCAGTCTCGTTTTGGTGCTGGAATAGCGTCAACACTTAGCATTTTCTGAGTTCCTTTTTTACGAGGAGAGAGCAGCCCTCAGGATCAAAGTCCTGGCAGGCTACAGTTTAGTGTCATTGTTTTGTTTTCACTGTATTCATTTGTAAAGTTTATCTAGTTACCTCCTGCTTATGGCAAGAGATCCTGAGAGATTTCTTTAAAAATAAATGTAGGGAAAGAAAGCAGAAAGAGCAAGTAGATATTAAGGAAAAAATATAAGTAATTAAGAGTATAAGTGATACTCAGGTGTGGCAAAAAAAATCATGACATGATATACAAGTAAATGAAGTTTGAGGAAAAATTGAGTTAACCCAGGTCTTATGGTCACTGGTCTGTGTGAATTCTTTATAACTATATCTGTATGATTATCATCCATGGATCCATTTTTGGGTCCTCAGTCTGGTTTTCTTTCTTCTTTCTCATCTGCTTTCAACTGTCCAGGGAGCCAAGCAAGACTTCAGACGGTAGGGACATTTATTTGGGTCTTAAAAGGTGAGTGAAAGCATTTGCCACATAATAGAGAATGGGTATAGAGACCCTCAGGGTAGTTGACCCCCTCGTAGGTCACAGTCAACCTTTCCTTCATCATAAGGGAAATTGCTGCTAATGGGAAGAAATAACACTTGGAGCCAATAAATAGAAAAAAATTCACTGAAAAACAGTTTGGCCAATGAAACTGTCTGGGAATTGGAGAAATATTTCTCCTTTCTTCTCTGGTATCTGGGACAGAAAATAACCCTAACAGAGACCAGCAAATCACAGCAATAAAAACTAAAGCCCATGCACAAGACTGAGGGGAGATGTCAGCTTCAAGAAGGGAAACAGAAAGGACTAGAAGTGGAGCGGAGCAAAGAAATTTAGGTTTAAGCCTATGAGGCACAGGTGGGATTTTCATATTAAGCAAGAGAAATACTTCGGGGGAAAAGCAGGGCAACTTTATTTTTTATGACAGAATCAATAGAATCTAATCAAGTTTTGAATGCAATCAGAGTGAGATGAGAAATACCAAGTAGGTCCTTGTAGGCAGTAACCAGAACATAATCGTGTCCGGAAGCGATTACCAGAATGATGTTCCACATTTCTCTCCAGGCCCTGCTGGGGAGGGAGACTCTGAAATTAAGGGCAGGTGACATGGTTTCAGGTTCATGTCCCCAGAGTTTTGATGCCCTGTTTGTGTTAATTTTCTTTTCTCTGTACTACTACCCTGGGACAAAGCTTTCAGCTAAGAAAGGAAATGAAAAAAAGATGTCCTTTTGGAGGAAGGTAATGAGCAGTGTCACAGGTCACTTTGTGGGATGCACCGACTCAAATAACAGAACAGTCAGCTGGAAGGTGATGAGAGCTGGGGACTCCAAAGATGGTTGAGGGTCAAGGTCCTTCATAATCCCTATGAACACCCTGCCCAACTCATCCCATATGCAAATAATACAAACCCCAAACAGACTGTTTCCCATGCTAATGCAGTTTCGAGCTCCCCAAACAGTTCTACCAGTGCCATCGACTTAAAACAAGGGTGCTGCTCATCACGTGTAGCTCTAACCCCCAGCCAGGTGCCCCTCCCAAGCACCCCCTATATAGGAATTCTGGAACCACCACTGGAAAGTGATCATGACTTAAATTCATTGATTACACAAGAAAAAGTGCAAAACTGCTTACTAACACTGGCACGAACAGCTACTTTAATCACACAGGCGCTGGCTTACAATGATTTGGTGCCAGGTGCTGGGGACAAAATCATTTGGAAGCCGATGGGCTGGGTTGAAAGCCAATCCTCACCCTTGAGGAGCTGTGTGAGAGTCTAAGTGGATGATGCAGATACACAGCTAATAATGTAGCCCAATCAAATTTGGGTGGTGCTTCCTCCCCCCACCAATCCCCCCAACATTGAGCTGTGGAAGTCAGAGGAAGATGTTACTAACTTTGGTTGGGGCATGGGCTGGGGAAAGGGAGTGATGTTAAGGAGTGGTCATGATTTCTACAATGATTTTAACCTTTAACCTTGGTCTCAGGCCACACAACCCCCAAGGTGGGTGTTATTACTTCAGGCACATTGTAATTGCTCAAGAAACATTTGTGAACATTTGGATGAATGAAGGACTGCATGTCTCCTGTGAGGAAACTGGGCCTCAGGGAAGAAATAACTTGCCTGAGAGCTCACAGGTCATAAACAGCAAAACTGGAATTCAAACCCAAGAACCTCATTCTCTTTCTATCACACACAGCATGTACTGGGTGGTGGAACGGAAAGAGCTGGAAAACCTAGGCAACTGTGAGAAAAACTTGAAAGGAGCCAACCAAGGCTGGGTTTTCAGGGGAGAGAGTAGATATCTATTTCCTCCTCCTATGAGCAAGTTCACATTAGCCAGCGAGCACACTGCTAATTCGCAAAAATATTTGTCTTTAAAAAATAAAACAAAAAACTATGGCACTCTATTTTTGATTTATCAGTGGGTAGCCATGGTGCCACAATTTGAATTAGCCCTTTAAAAATATTCTCCTTTCAGCCCACCTTGTTTGAATATTTGATTTAGAACAAACTAATGAAGTCCATTTGCCATATGGGAAAGTGAACTTTTTTAAAGTAGGTGTTTTGCATCCCTGCAGCTCTAGGAGCTGTTGTCATAGTAACGTTTCCCCCCTTAACTTGCAGAATGCACAGTCCATGGAACCAATGGCAATGTAGGTCATGAGTGAAAAGGGGTTTGGTGGCTTTGCCTCGATGCGCAGTTTGGCATTGCCAGGGATTGTTAATGCTGGGGGCTCTAGAGGAGCTGGCATCCCACTTAGACTCTCACACAGCCCTGAGGGGCTGGCATCCCTCAGAATGCTCTGTACTGGGACTGAGTTGGAAGGGGAGGGGCAGGGGAAATAGGAGGCACAGAAACTATGAGCGGAGGCAGGTGGGAGCTGTACTCCTGCATGGAGATTGGAGAGCCCAGGGTGATCTATCCCGGGTCATGGCTGAGGGAAGAGCATGTGGAGCATTAAAACTTACTGTCTGTGAGTTTATGAGGGTTTTTTTTTTGTTATTTGTTTGTTTTTTACAGACAACAGTATGGTGATTATCAGAGGGAAGGTGGATGGGGCAGGTAGGAGAGGGTACAGGTGGAATAAATGGTGATGGAGGGGGACTTGACTTTGGGTGGTGAACACACAATATAATATACAGATGATGTATTATAGAATTGTGTCCCTGAAACCTATATAATTTTATTAACCAATGTCACCCCAATAAATTCAATTAAACAAAAAACAAAAAACTCACTGTTCCTGCTGCCTGGTGTGAATTGGCACCCCCTGCAGTCCAGAATCCATTCAGAATTGGTTTATGAAAGCCCACATCAATTATCAATATAAAAGTTTTGGCTGCAGGAGACCTCAGCTTTATATACAGTCTGGAATTGTGTTCAAGGAGCTTTTATTTATTCATCCACTTGTGTAGCAAATGTTTACTGGTTCTCTTCTCTGCCCCAGGTCCTGTGTTGGCCAGGATCAGCTTTATGGGTGTGTAGTCTGTGCATTTGACAGGGTGCTGTGGTTAGAAGGATCTTGAGCTTGGTTTAATGCTCTAACTGTTGCCATCTTAAGATTCTTAATTATTTTTGAACCAGGAACCCCCATTTTCATTTGGTATTGAGCCCTGCACTGAGGGTACGATGTTGAGCAAAGCCAGACACAGTCCCTGCCTTTCTGAAGCTTGTGATACCATGGGAGAGACAAACATAAGCCCAAAGATGACACAATCAATGTAGAAGTAAAAGTGTGAGCTCTGCCATGAGGGGCAGGAGTGGAATGCCAGGAAGGAAAGTCATTTTGCAGCTCTGTGGTTTCTCCCGATTATGGTCAGAATAGAGTCGGTTCCAATTATAGTAGAAAGGATTTAAGTTCGTGTTACCAAAAGCAAGTGTGCTGTGGGAGACCAGTGCAGGCTTCTGGGAGAAGAGGACAAATTCCCCTTAAAGGTTATTAAGATTAGGAGGATATCCATCTGTCAGGGCAGGTGCTTTGGATGCAAAACTTCTCTTTCTCCCTCTTTCTAAGAGTTTTCTCTTTTAACTTTTTACTTTGACATAATTACGGAAAAGTTGTAAGAATAAAGCATTCCTTTCATGCAGGTCATTCAGCTGTTGCACTTTACCACATTATGTTACCTGTCTGTCTGTCTATCTATCCACCAGTCCATCCATTGTCAAAAAGAAATTCAGAGAGCTTTACTGGATATGAATATTTTATTGAGAAAGAAACAAAATGTTGGTGGAGACAAACAAACGTAAAAGTGGTATGAAGCTTGGAGGCATGACATTACAGGATGGTTTATAATGTGAAAATGAGGAAGATGTTTAACCTTTACACTGGTTGGTTGTTTCAACAGAGTTTCCCAGATGGCAGTGGATTGGTTCAAAGTGATTATCTTATATAATTTTAAGAAGGTGACATAAGTTTTTTATGATTATCACAGGCATGTACAAGAAATACTGTAAGTTAAGTTTTGCTTACATGCATGAAATAAGCTAGAATAAGTTTTGCTTATCAGGCTTACCTTGCTTTTTTCTGCTTGGAGGATATTCAAGCCTGGTCTCCATTTTATTTTATTTTAACTCCATCCATCCATCCATCCATCCATCCATCAATCCTGTCTCTCCGTCTACTTTTTAATCTTAAGTTGTAGACATGATATAATGCTCCTTTGCTGCTAAATACTAAAGAGTCTATTGTCTTAAAACAAGGTAGTTCTCTGACATAACTACAATACCATTATCAAAATTCATATAATATTATTGTTTATGTACAACTCTTATTCAGGTGGGCCCGTTATCCCAACAGTGTTCTTTATAACACAAGAAAATCCTGCATCACGTGTTACATTTACTTGGCTTGTTTATTTAGTCTGTTACACTATGGAATAGTTCCTAGTCCTTGTCTGTTTTCCCTGACAATGATATTTTTGAGGATTTCCAGTCAGCGTTTTAAAAAAATCAGATGTACTGAGGTATAATATTTATACAGTAAACTTCACCCTTTCAATATGTATAGTTCTCAGGCCAGTTATTTTATAGAATGGCTCTCACTTTGGATGTGTCAGATGTTTTTCCATAGTTAAATTCAGACTACAATTCTTTAGCAGAAATACCAGAAGGGATGTTGCGTTTTTCTCAGTGCATCGTAACAGGAAGCACGTGGTATGGACTCCCTCCTTTACTGTTGGTACTACTGGAGACTGTGTGCCTCCTTACCCTTTCACCCACCAGTGTTTTTGTCCATTGATGGATCTTGCCAGACAGTTATTAATATGGTGCTTGCTAAATGGTGATTTTCTGGTTCAATAATTTATTTTACACTGCTTGTCTTTCTACTGTAAGGAAGACAAATTCTCCCAGCTAATTAATGTATTAATTGAATATAGGCTTATTCATTCTTATTCAATGAATTATACTCATTTATTACCATTATTTATACCATTATTTATTGTGATGTTCATGTTGTCTCAGACTTGGCCCTTCAAGCTGGGCCATGTTTTGACATGTGCCCCATCATCCTTAAGCACTTCCTTACATTCTGACACAAATGTTCCAAGTTCATCTTGTACTCTCTGTGCCCCAGCCCTGGCATTTTTCATTTCCCCAAAGAAGGCTGCACTTCTCTGAAGACGCACATGTTACCTGAGATCATTTCGATCTTGGCATTCTTTGCAAACTCATGGGGTAGAACAAGAAAGTGGAGACTTTAGATGCAAAATTTTATTCAGGATACTTATCTGGTTCTTTTTCTCCCTTGATTGAAAAAAATCATATAATAAAATTTATGAAACAAGAATTTTCAAAGGGAAAAGTTGGTGAATTAGAAGAAGAAAACAGCTGTGCCAGCCACAAAAGTTGCTGGGCTTGCTCAGAAAAACCTGGCGTTCAACATTCTGGCAGCCAAATTAAAGAGAGAACTGCACAGAGAGAAGATGCCTCGTGCTCACAAAACACATTCAGGGACTCTGCAAAGGCAGGCGTGGCAGCAAGGGGCTGGCTCTTGTTGCACCGTGGGGATAAAGAGCCAGCCCCTTAATCCCCATGATGGGTTGGTATTCCATTCCGACAAATGTGGAATGAGCTGCAGAGAGAAAGCAGCAGGGCTAGGGTTTTGTTTGTTTATTTGTTTGTTTCTTGAAAGCACTTTGGGGTAGGTTTTAGCTTTAGGCTCTGCACTCAGTGAGACCCTGCAGTTAGAAGCGACTTGGTATTTAAGGGCCTTACAATCATTCCTTCACTCATTCACTGTCTTGCTCAGTGATGTGCTATTGATGTGCAGCTATCAGGCCCAAAGGAGGCAGAGACAACTAAGTTCCAGACTCTGACCACTAGGTCCAATAGCCAAGGAGGCCTGACCCCCAATGGTAGTATACTAGATTAAACACTAACTGTGCTCTGAGAGGTGTCATAGGAATCAAGAGAAAATTGCGAGATATCTCTTCTAGCTGGAGGGGTGTTTCAGGAAGGAGATGCTATGTTGTTAAAATATGGAACTTCAGATCTCCAAAAGGACCTTGAGAAGAGTCCTGGCCAGTGGACCCTGTGGGTAAACTCCTATTTGACAGAAGTAGGAGGTCAAGATAAAATGCACAAATGAAGGAAGTTGTCCATAGATGAGCAAGCATTCTGTAGTTCCTTCCCTTAGTGGTTCATTTATTTAACAATTTTTTGAGGCCCTATTACGTTCTTGGCTCTGTGGTAGCTTCTGGGTATACAGTGGTGAGCAAAACGGCACTCAGTTTCTGTCCTCATAGTGCTTGAGATCTAATGGGAAAGACAGCTCTTAATCAGATAATCAAAAAATACATGTGTTAATAGAAATTGATTTAAGTGCCATCATGAAAGGAACCAAGCACTTCCAGAGCAGGAGGTCAGGCATGGCTGCCTTTATTTAGGAAGTGACAATCACACTGGGCCACTAGATGGGGTAGGACAGGAGCATTCCATGCAGAGGGAACAGTGTGTGTAAAGCCTTGAAGGGGTCAGAAAACATCTGAAAAGAGACAGGCCTATATGGTTGAAGGGTAGACAGCAAGGGAAAATGATGAGGGACCAGAGGGTACAGGTCTACGTCAAGGGGTCTTCACAGGAAGGGAGGAGAGAGAGGCTTGGGGTGTGGGAGAGCTGAGTTGATTACATCCCAAAGCAAGGGAAAGAAGTATGAGCCTAGACTAAAGTCTAAAGATGAATAAGGTGGGGACAAAGTTATGCAATAATAGGAATGCTGGTAATACCAATAAAAATAGCATCTCCTATTTGTTGAGTACCCCTTTAACTGAAGAGGAAACAAGGCTCTGAGAACTTAGTGATAAAAAACAGGATACAGGGAAGGCAGGGTTAGTGTCTATTAACACAGAGCTGAAAATAGCCTATGACTTAATTCCATTTCCTACTATCTGTCCTATAGAAATGCTCTCTCTTGTATGAGAGATACATTCAAGGATATTTATTGAAGCAAAGATTGTAGTCACAAATAAATTGGAAATAGTATAAATGCCCTTCATAATGGAGATGAGTAAATAATCTGGAGTATACTCTCACCAGGCTATACTGTGCAGCAGTAGAAGATTGGGTCTGATCTCTATGCTGCATAGATTGTTTCTAAGACATATGGTTGGGAGAAGGCATGAGGCAGGACAATACATCAGGATGATTTCACTGCCATAAATGGAAAAAGCAGTTCTTAAAAAATACTACTCTCTCATCCCTTGTTGAGTACATATATAGTACTTAAATGCCCAGAAAATTGGAAGACTTCAGAACAAATTAAAAACAGCAGTTACCTATGGGAGAGGTGAGTCCTAGGATTAAATGGCATTGAGGGGGATTTTTGAACATATAAAAATAGGACACTGTAATAAACCCCCAAGTACCTATCACCCACATATTCCTTCTTCATGGATTAGTTTTAAGCTCATCCCAGACATTGTATTCCATTCATAAATATTTCAGAAAGTATCTCTAACAGATAAGGACCCTTTAAGAAAACATAACCATAATGCCATGATCAGTCCTAAAATTATTAATAATAAAAATAATTCCATAGAATTATCAAATACCCAGTGTCCATATTTCCCTCTCTTGTAATTACAAGTTGTTTGTTCATATCTGGATCCAAATAAGGTCCAAATATTGCAACTAGTTGATATGCCTCTCATGTCTTTCTGTGCATTTTTGCCACTGTATCTCTGGGATAGATTCCTAGAAGTGACTTTGTTGGGTCAAAGGATAAGGGCACATGTGATTTTGCTAGATGTTATCAAATTCCCTCCACAGAGCTGTAGCCATTGGCATTCCCACTGGCAATGGGTGAGACCGCCCATTTCCCCAGAGCCTCAGCAGCAGACTATATTGTCAAACTTCTGGATTTTTCTAGCCTGATAGATGAGAAGTGGTATCTCATTATAGTTTTCATTTCTTTCAATTAAGTTTCAAAAGAAAATGGGCTCATAAATAATACTATTGCCAATTGCCATTCAGCACGTATTTTATTTTACTTAGTCCTCAAACAATCCAAAAGAAATGTGGAGTCATATTGATTTTTAAAGGGAGGAAACTGAGGCACACAAAGGGTTAGTGACCATGTCTAGGGCCCCATGACTGGGAAGTGGAGACCAGATTTGAAGCACAGTCTTCTATGCTCAGGAACTGCTTTGAGGTTGTTCTGCTAACCTGAAGTGCTTCACCTCAAGACAGAATGTGAGTACTGCCTGTGATCTATTCTTCCTTTCCTACTTGGTGACAACTTACAGAACTTCTGGCAATGTCAATCATCTGTTCCAGTGGCTTGAAGAGCAAGGAGAAGGACACCACAGGATGTTCCTTGACACAGCAGCTGGTTCCATGGCTGCCTGCCTCAGCCAGTTGTAGTCAGGAGGGCTCAGGCCAAGCAGGATGTGACCTGGGTGATGTAAAATCAAGTGCTGAGTGGCCACACCTGCAGACTGTTCCAGTGCTAACTTGGGACCTCTATTCTTAGGGTTGTTTTTTTTAAAGTTTCTCCTCCTCCGCCTCCTCCTTCTTCTTTTTGGAAAGGAGATGAAGAAAATAAAACAAAAATGGACTTTAGAAAAGAGGCACCAACTCAGAAACATGAACCTATCAAATTCAGACTGCTGAATGAGTGTCCTGATACCTTTAATTTGCACACTCTGCTACCCACATGAAGCACCTGCTTTTAGTCTTACATCACTCCCATGTGTGAGTGTGGCAACTCTGATTCTAGCCATTGTACAGAGGAGGAGACTGAGTTACAGGTCATCTCAGAGGCTCTCCCAGATTGCAGAAGAAACTAGACAGGGTGCAGTACCTTTGGGGAATGTAGCCAGAATCCTCCACAAAATGGATTTGGGTCAGAGTTGAATATTGGAGAAAAAAGGTCTTTTTCTTCATCCTCTGTCCTCACTCCTAAGCACCAGACTAGGTATTGGGAATACACAGAGATGGGCATACGGTGGGGCAGGTGGGGGCAGCCCTCAAGGCAGTGACGGAGGAGGAAAGGGAGACGTACAATTGGGTAACTAAACTGAAAGTTTTTGTCCTGTTAGCACACATATGTCTACACATGAACCCACCCCACACAGTGCAGAAATGCTTGTCTGAGCCTTGGAAGAGGTGGGTTTGAGCTCTGGTATTGTCACTTCACAGCTATGTGGTTTGGGGCAAGCCACCTTCCCTTTTTAAGTCTTAGTCCTTTTCTCCAAAAAATGGGACCAATGATGGTTCTGTCTTGGGCATGCTGTGAAGATGAAATAGCATGAGTATAGAAGGCCAGATGATGTGGTTATGGCAGTGGCTGGAGCACATAGTAGGTGCTCAGGGAATGCTGATAATATTGATCCAGTAAGCCTCATGGACTGCTAGAAGTACAGGGATCTTGGAGGTCCAGCATACATTCCTTTCATTAAATTTCCTTGTCTTGCTCTTATTAGGGGTCTGGGACCCAGCCTTCTGTCCCCCATTTCAGGCCTTCATGGCACTCTGGACCAGACCAGTTCTGGACTCTTCAAACACACATGGGCTTTTGTTCTTGTATCTTCTCAACTCACTCTCATCTCCTGTCCACAAGTGCCTGGCCCCAGTCCCAACACACAAACCTTTTAGAAAACAGAACAAAGAATGCGTCTGTGCCTTTGTCTTTGAAATATGTTTTGAATTCTTTGCTTTTCTTTTGTAGGTGAGTTTTTGGTGTTTCATCCACCCCCCATGTCCTAACAATCACAAATACCTGAAAAATTTTATTTCAGAATTGTAAAGAGAGAGGTCAGTTTACTAGAGATTCCTCAACCCCTCTATGAACCTCTACACTTCACCAAAAAACTCAACAACAACAAATGACCCTCCTTCCCCCAGATCTAAAAACCTGGCCTCTTTCCTCTCCAAGGGTTCTGGGAAAAAGAACTAGAGAATTTCTCTGGGCTCTGGCAGGACTTCAGATTGTCTCTTTCTTTCTTTCCTTTCCTTTTTTTTTTCCCCAGTAGAAGCTCAATAATTCTTAAGATCCAAATTTAGAAGCTTATATGGAGAGTTGAGAAAGCAGTAGTAAGACAGCCAGGCTTTCTAACCCCCCCCCCCCCCCCCCCCAAGCAATCTAATAAAGCTATTGCACAATCATTTCCCAAGGTCAATTTTCAGCTTCTAATAGTTTTAATGAGTTGGTTAAGAGGTTCTTCAACTTGTGCTCATTCAAGCTTGCACACATTTGGGAGTAGGGAGGAAAGGAGAGGAAGAAAGATAGAAGATGAGTAGACAGAAGATGTGGCTCAGCCCTGCAAATTTGGCACAGGAAGGGGACCAGCTCAGGGTTAGCACTTCTCTAGGACGTGCCAGGGATGCTAATGGAGGACTGTTTCACTCTTGCAATTTGATGTAAATAACTCAGGGACATATGAGCAAGTCACCACTTCTGCCTCCAAACAGGACCACTTTTTGCCCCATAAGCCTTGGATAACTACAGGAGGTGAAGGAGAAGGGAGGGTAGTAGAAGAGATGAGAGAGAGGAGCCTCGAGTGTTTAATAAGTACATGAATTTATTGAAGGGGCTGAGGAGGAAGAAAGAGAGAGAAGAAAAAGAAGCCAGCACCTCATGGGGAGTGATGCCCCAAACACAACCAGGGCCTAGGTATTAGGTGGCCTGATGCTAATAATTGCCATAATAATTATGGCAATGCTAGTGATAACCAATACTATTCACCCATGGTCACTGTGCCTAAGTCCTTTGTAGATCTCCAGTCTTTCAATTTTCACAGCTGCCCAGGAGGTAGGTTCTTCTACTGTTCCCATGATGTAGTTGAGTAAAATGGAGGCTCAGGGAGGGGAAATCGTTGGTTCAAGGCTATACAGTTTGTGAGGCTGATTTGCATCCTGACAGTCTGACTCTAGAATCAAAGATTGTAACCATTATTGTTATTTTGTCCACTACCTGAGGGCAATGTGAAAATTTTAGAAAAATCCAGATACTTAGGTAAAGAAGAAAAGCCCTCTTCATAGTCATAGCCACAGGAGCATTTTGTTGTATGTGGCAGAGGCCTCAGGCTGCCCACCAAAAGCCATTCTTTCTTTTCCCATAGAAGTGGAATTATAGCCAGGCCTTGGCTGTCCTCCCTAGCAGTTAGATGTGAACAGCTGACGTGGTTGTTAGCCGTGGAACATGAGTGGAGCGATGTGGACCACCAGTGGGCCTGGGGTGGCAGTGGAGGTGAGCCCTCTGCTCTCTTTCACCTTCTTGCTGGCAAGAACCTGCATGTGGGTCAACCCTGCTTATGATGACAGTGTCAGGAGGTGGGGGTGCATAATGGAAGGAGAGGTGCCCACCTCCTGTACCAGGCACCTTGACAGAGAAGTAAAATTCTTTCTCAGGTCACTGTATTGTTGTACCCTGGTTACGGCAGCTTTCCCTGACTATTACAGTATATTTCCTTTTGATTTTCTTCCTTATGAGTATTTCTGCAGTTATTTATTTTCATGCACTGGCCCCCTTAGTTCCTTTTCTCATATTTTATGATCCTCTGTTGGGATTGGTGAGTCCAGACTCACCGTCTAATTCCAGAACAATATTAATTAGAAATGATGATCAAACTATACACCACCCATTTCCATGCCTCTTCTGTGATTCGGTCTCGGGCAGTGAGTGGGCAGAACCCAGTTCCCATAGTATCATCGAATATGTCTGGGGTTTTCAGGGTTGCAGGGTGATGCAGCTGTCTCTCTACTATGTGTAAGTGTGAGACTTTGTCCTTGTATCTTGTGCTATGGTGTGCAAGGCCTGGGCCTCCTGGTCTCCTCATTTTGAGCTTGCCCTCAGTGACAAATCCTAACTAGGACCCAGTGTTTCTATTTTATGGATTAAGACTGAAGCTCCGAGAGGATGTGGTTTTTCTGGGCCCTACACCTGGTCAGAAAACCACAGCTGGCCAAGGATGGACTGTGAGGACCAAAACCTGTACTCAGCTCCTTTGATTCCAAAACTAGTGCCTTAAAAAAATATTTAAAAATGTCTTGTTGCATTTTCTAAAGTAGTGGAGTTCTCTGTACACACTATCTCAACACAGCAGTCAGAATTAGCCTTTTAAAACATATCTGTCTTTTTATTATTATTATTTATAATAATTATTTTATTATTTATATTTATTCTATTATTTTTGATAAATAAAAGAACAACCCAATTTTTTAAATGGGCAAGGGCTTGAATAGACATTTCTTCAAAGAAGATATACAAGTGGCAAATATGCACATGAAAAGATGTTTAACACCAATAATTAGAGAAATGGAAATCAAAACTACAATGAGATAGCATTTTATACCCACTACAATTTCTATAATTAAAAAAACAGACAACAGCAAGCATTGGTGAGGATGTGGAGAAATTGGGGCCCTCATACGCTGCTGGTTGGAGTGCAAAATGGTGCAGCCACCTTGGAAAAGTTTGACAGTTCTTCAAAATGAATTGAAAACTTAGTTCCACACAAAATCTTGTACACAAATTTTTATAGCAGCACTATTTATCATAGCCAAGAGTGGAAACAACCCAAATATCCATCAGCTGGTGAACAGGTAGACAAAATGTGGTGTATCCATACAATGGAATATTATCTCACAATAAACAGAAATGGAGTACTGATACAGTATAGATGAACCCTGAAATTACACTAAGTGAAAGAAGCCAGTCAGAAAAGGTCACATATTGTACGATTCTAATTATGTGAAACGTCCAGAAGAGGTGAATCCATAGAGATAGGAAGGAGATTAGTAGCTGCCCTGGGGCTGGAGGGAGAGGGAATGGGGAGTGACTGCTAATGGTGTGTACTTTTGGGGATGGCTTGAAAATGGTTTAAAATTAAACAGTGGTGGTTGTTACACAACCCTGTTAACATAGTAAAAATCATTGAATGGCATACATTGAATGGATGAATTATATTGTATGTGAATTATACCTGTCAATCAAGCCGCTTACAAAGCATAATTTAGGTTCTGTCACTCCTTTGCACCAAATCCTCCCGAGGCTCCCGGGTTTCCTGACCGACATCCTAATGATTAATATCACTACAAGACACCAGGTGACCTGGCCTCCAGTTTCCTCATCTTTGTAGTCACATTGGCCCCCTCACTGTGCCCAAGATGTGCCAAGCACATTCCTGCTCCAGGGCCATTGCCCTGTTGTCCCTCCGCTGGAGAAGCTCTTTTCCCAGGTGCCTTCCTGGGGAGCCCCTTTATGTCTGAGTCACCTTGTCCTGGAGGCTTTCCTTGACCACTCTGTTTGGAATCACAATCCTGCCCCACCTGGAACTCCTTACCATATTTCCTCTTCGTTGCTTTATCTGACCTGCCATACGACATATTGTTTGAATCCCTCTGTTAGAATGTAAGCTCTGTGAGATCTAGAATTTTGTCTGTCTAAATCACTGCTACAGCTCATCACCCAGACAATGCCTGGCACATGGCAGGTGTTCAGTAAACATCTGTTGAATGAATGACTGGGAAGCTATGGGGCAAACACAGTTGACTATTCCCAACTCCCTTCTTTCTTATCCACTTCCACTGATAGAGGCTGAAAAATCCCTATCTTCATTTTTCCAGTTGACCTTCAGTTGTGAGTGTCTGTAGGACCAACTCAGGAGAAGGCTATCAGGGAATTTCTAGTACAATGTTTATTTCCCCTATAAAAGGAAAGAGGGCTCTGTGGAGAGGGAACCTCACTCTCAGTATCTGGTCTGCACCTGCTCTTGGCTTATCACCTTTGGATGTTGATATGTGAAAGCACCTTTTCAGAATTTGTTTTTCTGTTCATTCATACCTTTTTGTAAAGTTTAAAATTGGATTTTTCTCTCTACTCACCATTTGATAATCTGCTACTTTCCACTTAATGTGTGATGGACATCTTGACATGTCTGTCATTCTCAACTCCCTGAGGGAGAGCTCACTGTGCTCCTGTCAGCTCACTCATTCAGCACTAATTTACTGAGCATCTACTGCAATGACAGTTGGGCAGTAGAGATCAAAAACAAGCAGTGTGTACGGGACCAGAGGTCTAGGAAGGAATGACGACAGGCTGGGGCTGGTATCGGGGAAATCTTGGAATCTGACTGGGGACCACTGCAGGAAGGGATAGGAGGGGCTGCTCAGTGGTTATAAGGTTACGGAGACCGCAGGGGCCTTCCTGACCACACTCTCTGTGCTTTGATTGCAGACGCTGACTCTAAGTTTGCCTCGAGTAGAAGCTGTCTTGTTGGCAACAACACACACTTCCGAATCTGGGAGGAGCAAGCCGCGGAGTGGTTTCATTTGGGTGCTTTGTGCATAATGCAAATGTAATGAATCATGTCTATGGCGGCTTATAATTTAGCATTTTTTCATTTTTAGCAGTCTAATTAAATTCATTTAAACTTTATAAGTAGTTATTTTAGAATTTTTCT
The DNA here is from genome assembly GCA_007922815.1 of Macrotus californicus. Classification (NCBI taxonomy): domain Eukaryota; kingdom Metazoa; phylum Chordata; class Mammalia; order Chiroptera; family Phyllostomidae; genus Macrotus; species Macrotus californicus. The sequence goes on from VMDR010005602.1 coordinate 26,345, forward strand.
TTGTACCCCCCACTGGTGGAGTGCTGAGAACTCACCATAAATATGTCTCAAGATGGCTACCACTGTTTTCAAAATGAAGCTTAAAGGCTATTCAAGTGAAAAGCATTATTGTGTTACTACACCTTAAATTAGCCACCGTGAAAACTGGAGACCTGTTTCTTATTTCTTTCTTCTTAAAAACTGTAAAGTGCCTTACAGAATTGGAATGGGGATGCCGATGAGGTGGAGACCAACCGCTCAGCAAGGTCTTCACCCAGGATGGATGGTTCATGAGGATGGCCCGTGCGCTAGGACACAGCTCTGCTCGTGTGTTCAGCTGTCTGATTTGAAAAAGAAACCACACACCCTCCTCTCTGCCTCTCGGACAAAAGCCCATTTCTGGGTGCATGGTGTAGAGCTCATTTTAAGGGTGTAGTAATTAAGCTAGAAATATGTGGTGCTTATCCTTTTTATGAGTGCTCTACATGCTGAGTTTACAAATTTTCTCTTTGAGTCAGAGACAAATTTAAGATAAGGCTTCAAAAAAATATACTAATAATTTAAAAATGCAAAGGAGGTCAACAACAAGGTGCCATTTTTCTCTAACCAAATTGTCAAAGATCTACACACATGATTCATGCTGAGGTGGCCGTGATGCTGGTAGAAGTTTACATAGATATAATCTTTCTAGGAATAATTTAATAGGAACAAGGATCTGTATTCTAGATAACTTTTTTAGGGTGATTTTTGTGTAATCTTTGAATCAGAAATCCCACCCCTATGACTATATTTTAAGGTACAGAACTTAAGCAATCATGTAGCTAAGAGGATTCTCATTCATTCAGTTATTTTATATTTGCTAAGTTTTAAAAAGAGAACTTTATATACATTCTTCTTTTCTGTCTTGTCTTGTATGAAATATTTCACTTTAACTCCTCAAAAGGAGAGTTGGAAGTCCATGTGGGAATTTCCATGTTGGAAAGGACAGATAAGCCTCTTTGAGAAGAACAATATGGGTGCTCAGGGGTTGGCCCCAGGAGTCAGAGGCCTGGGTTCCAGGCCCAGCCTCACCACTTACTAGGTACTGTGTGACCCTGCTCAAGGTGGACTAGTCTCCTTCATTTTTTTAATCACTGCTTTTATTTTTCCCAGAAAGTATCTCATTTGCCCTCTTGTTCATGTTCTGGATCCCCACTCGAGAAACATTGGCTCCTCCATTGTAGGAATCAGCAGCGCTGTCGAACACTGTGTTTGTGGAGCTCAGACTATTGACTCCCTGATCTCGCTGGGCCTCACTCTCCTCAAACACAGATAGGGACAATAACAGTGCCTACTAACCCTGTGTTATATGAATTTAATACATGGAAAGTGCTCAGAACAGTCTGTAAATATTCCGTGGACAATGAATAAGGCTTAAATTTTGCAGTCTCCCAAGCCCCTAAGAATAACTTGGTAGAGAATGAGGTTAATGGAGAGAAGGAAAAGAGGAGGGGTGAGAGCATCTCTAAGGCGATTCTCATTTCTGCAGCCTTGCACACAAAATCCTAGCTTGCTACCCAGCTCTCCACATGGGCTTAACTCCACCTTGCTGGGAGGTGGGAAGGCTACCTCTCTCCAACAGTGAGAGGCCCAGGACTTCTAGGAACTTGGGCCCACTAATAGTCAACTTCACATAGAAGTAGTACTTCAGGTAAGGTCTTTGTGAAGTCATTGTGTCCTATATGAAAGGCACTGAAGACTCCACCAGCCTAGCCTAGAAGAATTTTTTCCACTATGAACCTGAATAAGGAAGGTCGTCACCACTTAAAGCAAAATCTTTTTTTTTTTTTTCATTACTTTGCATGGTTTAAGCTGTAAAGTGCTTTCTGACTAAAACCATTGGGTTAGATGTTGACATTGTTGCCCACCAGGGGAAGGAAAGAGGAGGGACACCTGGCAGCTAGTTTGGCCTCTCCTTGAGGCAGGGAACATTGGTGCTGGGGGGCCCCCAGAGACCTCATTACCCCTCCAAGGCAGAGCAGGACATCAAGACCACAAAGTAGGGCTTGTCCAAGGATATTCAGTTCGTTTGGGGCAGAGAGGGCACTCGGCCCCGAAGCCTCAGACACCGAGCTAGTCTTCTTCCCACCAAGTCCAGCTTCCCCATTTTGCAGGTGAGTGAATGACAACAGGTAGAGAGAAGCCAGTCTGTGTGGTAAGAGCCTTAGCCAGAGAGGAAGAGCTGGAAGTACCTCAGCACCTGGCCTCACACACCTGATTCACTAATGCTGGAAACGTACTTAGTAATGGTAGTCAGTTTACCACAATGCCTACCTTGTTATGCCTTTGGCTACACTCAATTTTATTATCACTTTAAAATTAAAATTTCTAGTTGTATCTAAGAATAATAAAATTTTATTTTGATTTTATGCTCAAGAAGTGTTCAAAGTTAACACCAGAATTTGATATGACATATTACATTAAATCTGATTCATATTAACTATTATTTCATTTTGTTTTGTGTGGGGAAAAATCATGCCTATATGAATTAATTCATTTATTCCTTTAAAATATGTTTTTAACTTAAAAATGTTTCCTTTCCCACTCTCAGCTTTTCTGTTTTCTACTCTCAGCTATTCTCATTGATGAATGTTTGTTCATATTCTTTTTTATTTGATAAAGTTGAGAACTTCCTGTGTGCAAAGGTCTATGATACAAAGGTGAAGAAGATATTCATGAATAGGCCTTGCCTTCAAGGAGCTTCATTCCAAGTGGGAGAAGACAGGCAGCAAACGAGTAAACAAAAACAACTTCAAAATATCAAGTTCCATGAATGAAATGAATATTTCTAACTATCTTTGAGATAAATCTTCCTAGATAACCCTCTGTAATCTCACATCAATCAGTCAAAAATAAAACTCAATTTTTTCCCTCCAGTCTGATTTTTCTTCCTGGCATCTAGGTTTTTACTAAAAATATTTGTACTTAAGAGTGATTCTTAATGTTTTTAGGAACAGGGGCCACATTGAGATACAGAGACACATACTAAAGATATGGATGCGCTTTGCTGGAACACACCATTTTTTGCACACAGTTTCAGGGGGGTTCAGGCTTCCTGGTTAAGAACTCCTGTCCTGGAGGAGTAAAGAGACATGGGGAAATGGGTGCCGCTCAGCCAGGCCTCTGTTTCCTGGGGGTGAATACTTATGGGAGACTGAATACTTATGCTGACTTGGTTCTATAGCACTTGAGATTTCTTGCACTCTTGATATTTAAAACATCCTACATATCTTTTAAGCCCTTCCTATTTAAACGTTATTTTTATATATCCCACAGATTAGTTACTAATTACAAAGAGAAAAAATAAACATTATGACAGAGAAACCTGGTAGATAACACTGTAACCAGGTGATCAAACTTGTCATAGCTAAAAAAAGATGGTTGCCTCCTGATGTCATGCACTACGGAGGACACATCAGTTATTCCTTCCAAAAAGTTCAACCTAAATTTAATCATGAGGAATAACCTAGGAAAATACAAATTGAAGGATATTATATCAAGCAACTTATTTGGATTCTTTAAAAATATCCATGTCATGAAGAGCAATGCAGAACAAAGATGGGGAAAATATTCCAGATTAGAGGGACAGACAAGTCACTGCCATGTATGATTAGGTCCTGGATCAAAACAAAAACAAAAGCCAACCCTCACATAAAGGACATGGAAGGAAATAACACAATTTTTTATGGGTAGTATTTAATAATATCATTTATATAAATTTACTTTGCAAATCTTAAGCGTTAGAAAATTATTAGCTATTAGTATAGTTTGTATTGTATTTCTTTTTTTTCCTTTTTAAAAAAAATTTTAAATATATTTTATTGATTATGCCATTACAGTTGTCCCATTTTCTCCCTTTATTCCCCTCTGCCCTGCACACCCCTTCCCACCCACATTCTCCCTCTTTAGTTCATGTCCATGGGTCATATGTATAAGTTCTTTGGCTTCTACATTTCCTATACTATTCTTAACCTCCCCCTGTCTATCTTCCACCTACCATTTATGCTTCTTATTCCCTGTCCCTTTTCCCCCTCTCTCCCCACCCACCCCCCTGATGATAACCCTCCATCTGATCTCCATTTCTGTGATTCTGTTCCTGTTATAGTTGTTTGCTTAGTTTGTTTTTGTTTTTGTTTTAGGTTCAGTTGTTAATAGCTGTGAGTCTGTTGTCATTTTACTGTTCCTATTTTTGATCTTCTTTTTCTTAGATAAGTCTCTTTAACATTTCATATAATAAAGACTTGGTGATGATGAACTCCTTGAACTTGACCTTATCTGGGAAGCACTTTATCTGCCCTTCTATTCTAAATGATAGTTTTGCTGGATAGAGTATTCTTGGATGTAGGTCCTTGCCTTTCATGACTTTTGGAATACGTCTTTCCAGCCCCTTCTTGCCTGCAAGGTTTCTTTTGAGAAATCAGCTGACAGTCTGATGGGCACTCCTTTGTAAGTTACTGTCTCCTTTTCTCTTGCTGCTTTTAAGATTCTCTCCTTATCTTTCATCTTGGGTAATGTAATTATGATGTGCCTTGGTGTGTTCCTCCTTGGGTCCAACTTCTTTGGGACTCTCCGAGCTTCCTGGACTCTCTGGAAGTCTATTTCCTTTGCCAGGTTGGGGAAGTTCTCCTTCATTATTTGTTCAAATAAGTTTTCAATTTCTTGGTCTCCCTCTTCTCCTTCTGGCACCTCTATGATTCGGATATTGGAACGTTTCAAGACATCCTGGAGGTTCCTAAGCCTCTCCTCGTGTTTTTGAATTCTTGTTTCTTCATTGTGTTGTGCTTGAATGTTTCTTTCTTTCTCCTGGTCCACACCGTCGATTTGAGTCTCAGTTTCCTTCCCATCACTGTTGGTTCCCTGTACATTTTCCTTCATTTCCCTTATTGTAGCCTTCATTTTTTCATCTAATTTGTGACCAAATTCAACCAACTCTGTGAGCATCCTGATTACCAGTGTTTTGAACTGTGCATCTGATAGGTTGGCTATCTCTTCGTCTCCTAGTTGTATTTCTTCTGGAGCTTTGATCTGTTCTTTTATTTGGTCCATTTTTTTTTTGGTCTTGGCGTGCCTGTTACGTAATAAGGGGGGGGAGGCTTAGGTGTTTACCAGGGCAGGGCAACCACTTTGTTGAGTTGTGATGCTGTTTGTGGGGGAGGGGTCTGAGAGGGAACAATGGCGCTTGCTCTGCTCTATGCCAGTTTTCAGTGACTTTCCGCTCTACCCACAGTCAAATTAGGTCCTTCTGGTGCTGATTCCTGGGTGGGTGGGCTTGTGTATGCTCTAGGACCCTGTGAGTCTCTCCAACAAGCTCTTCTGTGAGACTGGGAGTTTTTCCCACTGCCGCTGCCTCAACCCCCACAGGAGTTTTCAATCAGAGGCTTTGAGGCTTTATTTCCCCATGCTGGAACTCTGGGTTGTGGAGTCTGTCTTGCTCCCCAGTTTTTCCTCCCGGTTTATTTGCACGTGGGTGTGGGACGGCCTGATCTGCCAGCAGCCACCTCGCCCGGTCCACTGGCCGCTGCCTTGCCGCAAGTCCTCTCCCTCGAGTCCTCTCCACCCCGGCTGCCTGTCTCTGCCCCTCCTACCGGTCTGGATGAATGTTTCTTCTTTAACTCCTTGGTTGTTGGACTTCCATACAGATCGATTTTCTGTCAGGTCTGGTTGTTTTTTGTTTTAATATTTGTTGTTGTCCTTTTGGTTGTGCGAGGAGGCACAATGTGTCTACCTGCGCCTCCATCTTGGCCAAAAGTCACTGTATTGTATTTCTGTTCACCTTAAGGACACAAAAATAAATCTATATAATATTAATTAATTTTTTCTTCATTCATTCAATGTATATTTCTTTATCTGAGATGCAAAGAAGTGACTTGCCCAAGGTCTACGCTTCAATTAATTATTAGAGGTAGAGCTCAGAACTCAGAACTCTTTGTCTTCCAGAGAAAATGGGGCAGTGCTCAGGATCACAATACATTTTATTCATGGGGCGGGTGGTAAGTGAAGTGATAGTGTTGGTGATGGTAGTGTCAATAATGGTGCTGGTGGCAGTGATGGGGTTGGTGGTGGTGGTGGTTGACAGCAGCAGTGTGAGTGTTAGATATGCAGCTGAATGTGGTGGACAAGATAAAAAAATCAGATCTTGGGAAATGCAAAAGCAGTTATTCTGGTTACTTTTCCAGAATTTTTTTTTTGTTTCCTTGTTATTCTTTTTTCTCTCTTTACCCCTCTCATTCTTGGAATTACAGATACCTGTTTTCATCTAGGAGTTCTCTTTACTTCAGATCTGCTTATTGTGTCTAGAATGTTCTATAAAATGTAATCTTTTCAGAGCAAGGCTCTTAAATCTCTAGGACTTCTTTTCAACTTGTGTTCTATTGTATATGACCTAACAAGCTGTAATTGTAGGATGCCCAGAACGGAGAGACTGATAACTGCCATAATAATAGCCCATGGGATATGTTGACCTCCCCTCACCATTCTTTCTTCGGCACTTTTTGTGCCCCTGGGGTGAATCCTGCCTTCTTCTCCTGCTGGCATTAATATTAGAAAAGGTTCAGTCCAAATGGGTATCAAGTTGGTGTATTTTTGGAGACACTGATAGGGCCGTTATCATTGTCAGACCAACTTTTAACATTTTGTTTGCATTTAGTCTCTGGTTGCTGTCTTTTTTTTTAAGAGCTCTGTGGGTGACTACATTGATGGCATGCTAATCACATTTCTAGGCTGGCATGAGGCTGTGAGTAAAATTAATAGACTGGATGAAAAAATAGTGAGCCAAAGCAATGTCGACAGTCTAGAAGTAACCTGGCCATAAGAGAGAGCACTTGGGTCCAAGTGACACATTGCACAAGGATGGCAGGTAAGAGACTCAGGCCACGCATCTGGGAAATATTCATGAGAAGGCTGCCAAGAAGGAGGAATTTGGGGTGGATATGGTAGAATTAGGAGGAAAGAGCTCTGTTCTTGTTTTGGGCAGCTATCACTAAGGGTTTGGACTGGGTTTTCTTCACACTTGACAAAGAGGGATTGTGGTAAGGAGAGAGGTTAGGATGGTGGGGCTGAGGTGGGGATTTGAAATGTCATATGAATCTCAGATGAGGGAGCCTAGAGATCTGTGTGCTGTTATTGGTTAAAACATACTCCATCACAACTCCGAAAGCTTAACTAGCAGTGGTTAGATGATAAAAATGTGATTACCTTATAGAACGAGGTATCTGGAGGAAGGCCACTGCAGGGTGAGCAGCAACAGCTTAACGATATCATCCAAGGCCCAGGTTCCTTCTAGATTTATGTTCTGCTTCCTTGGCATGTTGGCTTCTTATCTTTAAGTTTGTTACCTCATGGTACTAAAATGATTGTCATTGCTCAAAGTACCGCTCTTCACACAAGTACGTTCAAGGCAGGGAGAAGGGGGAAATGGTAGGATCAGGGAGCTCTTCTCAAACATATTACACACTTCTATCAGGAAGCAAAAACGTTTCCAGAAGTTTCTTAGCAGGCTTTCCTTATATCTCATTGGCCAGGTTGTGTCATGTGACCATCCTTTTGGTTGTTCAGTTTGTTTTATTTTTTAAAAAATAAGTTTTTATTTATTTATTTTCAGAGAGAGGGGAAGGGAGGGAGAAAGAGGGAAAGAAATATCAATGTGTGGTTGCCTCTCAAGTGCCCCCTGCTGGGGACCTGGCCTGCAACCCAGGCATGTGCCCTGAGTGAGTAATAGAACTGGCAACCCTTTGATTTGCAGGCTGACACTCAATCCACTGAACCATACCAGCCAGGGCTGATCCTTCAGTTTCAAAAGCCAAGTAGACCTCATCTCTATGGCAGGGGAAGGGCTGTCATTTCTTGAGTGTATTGCTGCCCATATCATAATGAAACAAAATTGGAGTTCTTTTAGTTTAGGAGGAAGAGATCTGAGGAATGGCTGTTGGGTGGGTAACTTTATATATCTGCCACTGGGCAGAAGCTTATTTTTCAAATATGAGAAGATATTCCTTCTTGGTATGCCAAGGATGGTTTGTTTATGAAGCTCAGATGTAAAATTTGAGCAAATGTTGTGCCAGTTGGTAGAAGTTATGAGGAACCCAATTTTTAGTCTTACTCAAGTCAAGATTTACTGATGACTAAAGTTGTCCAGAAATGGAAGGTGATTTTCAATGGAGGATGTGAAGCAAAATTAGCATCTACGTGGCTGGGAAGTGGTAAAAGGGATCTCTGTACCAGTGAGGGTTGAGGGGGGACAGGCATTTTCATTGACCTGTGATTTTTCTTACAACTCAGAGAGCCTATGATTTTAGTAATTAGTTTTTCCTCCTTGAATATTCATTAGATAATTATGCTAATTGGAGATAATGTCTCTACTAGGTAAAGTATGACTTCTAGTTGAATGGTCTTTTTTACATTTAGCATCAGTGTATAAGGTATAGCGTTTGCCTTGGACGTGGGCCTGTACTTTGTTTGTAGCTGTTACTTTAAGCAATGAGGACGCATTCTTCCTTGAGTTAGGTTATGGCTATCGGGTACCCTGGTCCACTGACTGTCAGGTAAGTAAGTACCAATCCCCATGGCCCCCTGAATCTTGTCAGTGTTGCCACAATGAGGCAGAGTGTCAACTGGGCCGAGCCCCACTCTTACCTTTGATATTTCACGTATAATACGATAGCAGCAATTCCATATGGATCAAGGAGAAAAAATGAATATGTCTAACTAAAATAACTGGCTAAATTTACCTCCAAATGAGAGATTTCTAGTGATTTCCAGGGTTCATGGCAAACTCAATCTCTTGTCTAAAGTCTCTGAAAGCTTCTTGGACATTATTGTCAATTTCCTTGTCATCCTTTAGTAAAAAGAATGAATAGACTTGGAAAAGGCACCCTTTGGCATGCCTTTCCCCCCTCATCTTTCAACCTGCCCTGCCCCTACCTAGTGTAGTCCCAACAGTTCAGTTTATGTTAGGGAATACTTCTTTTCTCTCACATTCTTTCCTCGGGAAATTTGGAATTGGCTCATAGAGTAGCTAATCAATTTCTGTTGGATGTTTGGCATATAAACAGCATTGTCACCACTGCTTACCAGAGGCTCAGAGGAGGCCTAAAGCAGAGGTGCAGGGAGACCACGTTGCCACAGGTGCAGAGAACCTGAGGCCTTCCTGCATCTGGCCACTCTGCCTGGCCCCATCAAGGCCCCTGGACATTTCTTAACCTCCTCTTTTGTGCCACACTCCAGAATCCATCTGTAACTCCTTCCCCATTTTGTTTAAGCTGGTTTGCATGGATTTTTGTTACTTACAGAAACCCAAAAGAGATCCCACCCATAGAAGGGCCCAGGAGAAAGCAGGCATAAACCAGCAAGCACTAGCCTTTATTGGGCTTTACCAAACACATATTATTCCAAGCACTTTAGCTGTATTAACTCATTTAGTCCTTACCCTGTGGCCATGGGTTAGGACTATTCTATTCTCATTCTAAAGATGAGGAAACTCAGACACAGAGAAGATAAGTTGGGAGGCACGATTTGAACCCAGGCAGTCTGTCTCCAGATCCTGGGCCCTTAACCACCATACTATACAGCCTTTCATTCTATTGCTGGCGTTATTTGTTATTTATATATATTGATACATAACAAATTATCATATCTTTGGGACTTAAAACATTACACATTTATCATCTTTCAGTTTTTGTGGGTCAGGAGTACAGACTGGGCTTGCTGGGTCATTTGCCTCAGGATCTCACATGTCTGTAATGAAGGTGTTGGGCAGGACTCCTCTGAGATTTGGCTGAAGATGGATCTACTTCCAAACTCACATAATTGTTGATAGTTCCTTGTGGGCTCTTGGATTGAGAGCCTCTGAGCCTTACTGGCTATTGGCCAGAGGCCACTCTCAGTTCCTGGCCATGTGGGCCTATTCCTAAGACAGCTCTAAACATGGCAGCTGGCTTCATCAAAGCAATCAGGGAGCGTGTCTGCCAGTTTGGACATTACTATCTGGTGCAACCTAATCACAAAGGGACATCTCACCACTCTTGCCATATTTTATTGGTTGGAAATAAGCCTCCAGGATAGCCTACATTCAAGGGAAGAGATTCTGCGTGTACTCAAATGCCAGGAGCCAGGGATCATGGAGGGTGATTCTTAAAGTCTGTCTACCACACTACTTTTATTTTTAATTTTTATAATTTTGACAGCTCTCTGGTAATGGCTGAGTTGGAGCAGTTGGCTTAGGGTTAGGCCAAAATGACACCTTGAAATGGAGACAGCCAGGCTCACAGCTGAGAGCAGGGCTGGCCTTAACCCCATTTCTGGATGCAGGAGGAGGCTCTGGACCACAGAGAGAAGTGTGGATCTTTTCACCTCTCTTTGCCCCTATCCTGCTGGTTTTCCACCTGGAACAGGAAGTCCAGGGATGGGCCTGAGAGATGGCATGAGCAACTGCCATACCTGGCATCAGGCAGTTCACAATCCAGAAGGCCTTGGGCAGTTTCCCCACCTCTCTGTCCTCTAAGAAACATGGTACAGGGGATATACAGCTCTCTAGGGGAGGCGAGTCAGGGATGGAGCCAGAGATGGAAGGTGTTTGCTGCAGGTCTCCTCCCACTTGTGTCCAGAGTGGAAAGGAGGAGGAAAGGTAAGGCTCTACTTCACTCATATCCTACAGAGAGTTTTATACCTTGCTTTTGTCACTAAACCATACATTTAGACAACTTACTGTAAGGGTCCAGCTCATCCTTTTTTGTAGCTGCTGAGCATTCCACTGGGTGACTAGACTGATAGAACTTGATGGGTGGACTGATAGAACTTTATCTCTAAGTCTTTGGAGGCATGTGTACCTTTGTTTGAAGGACATTTTTTCTAGAGGACCCCAGGATGGGCATAGTTATGTCATCTCATCTGTCACCGTGGAAGTGTGTGCTCTAAATATAAGCCTCCTCCAAATAGCCTTTCTGAGCTTGGTCCATGTGTATTTCCCTAGGACTCTCATAGCCAAATGGGGCCTCCGAGGCCTTCCATTCATAAGGATGGCTCCCAAGTGTCTCTGTGGAGGTCTTGGGGCTACTGAAGGAAACCAGCTGGCCTCTGCCATTCCTCTGATGACTGAGGGGCTCTCTGCATGTGGAGAGGCAGGTATATGAGACATTGGTGACATCCCTGTATTGGCACATGTTCCACCAATGAAAGGAGATATTATTTCCTTTCCAGCGGCTTCACCATTTGTGCCCCCCCCCCCGCCCCGCCCAGCTGCTTCATTTCATGTTTGGCTTGCTCTTTCACTGTGCACCCTGCAATTACTATGGTCTGTGTCACGCATGTGACTGCATGAACAGGAGACAGCTATTCTTTCATTTCCCCTTTGCTTTATTCAGAGTTTTAATAAAGAACCTTTTTCCTCATGTGTCTTTTTTTCCCTACATAATCCGCAAATCATATGATGTGACTTTTGCATACAGCTTAGTTCCCTTTCACAGTTCTCCTGCTTATTTTAAGTGGCTATATAGTTTTGCCTTAATTATTAGTAATAATAGCCTTTATTTACTGAGGTTTTTGTGTGCACCAGGTTTTTGAATGCTTTTGTAGGAGAAAGCTCCTTGAAGAGTCACCACAAACAGCTCTATGGGATATTTTTGTCATCCATGTTTTTACAGAGGAGGAAACCAAGGCTGAGAGAGGACCTCATTCAAGGTCAGCTAGCTAGAAAGTGGCTGGATCTGAAGCTAGGCCTGCTCAGAAAACCCTGACTCCAGAGCTCTGCCATGTGCAATTATTGCCCTATCTCCTTTGTAGGTTTGCAGTGGATCCCACCAAGAACAAGGTTATTCAGCTTCTCAGGAGGACAACGAGAAATTGGAGAGCCTCCAGGGAAGGTCCTGGGAGTGATTAAGAGGATAAGAGTAAGGCTGGCGAGAAGGCTCAGAGGATAAGAGCAATTTAATGTGGAGAAATAAATTCTAGGGGCTAAATTAACGGCATTCCACTGATGTCTTCATGAATAGCAATTAAAATATTTTTAAAACAGGAGCCAGTCTGCTAATTTTATAACACAATGTCAAAAGAATGACTTAACTATTATTTTAGTTAATGAATTCAACAAATATGTAGTAAGCAATCACCATGGACTGGATTTAGAGTAAACAAGATGGGCAAGTACCTTCCTTTGGTACTTCTATTTTGGTGACGGAGATGAGGGAAGAGAGACCAACAGTAAACAGGAAAATCATACACCAGCAGGAAACCATACACAATCATTGCAGTCAATGATAAATGCCATGAAGAAGCCAAGATGGGGATGAGGGAGTGAGTCTCTGAGGATGATTTCTCTGAGGAGGAAACATTTGAACAGAGACCTTAAAGTCATGTGAATCTCTAGGGACAGAATGATCCAGGTAGTGGAGACCTTGAGGCAGGGACGAGTTTGGCAGATATGGGAACAGAAGTCAGGAGGGTGCAGCTGGGGGGCAGAGTAGTGGGTAATCCACTGGGAGATCCAGCAGGAGCTTCATCACTCGAGGCCACAGGAAGCCACTGGGCAGAGAAGTCCCATGTGTGAAGGAGCCCTCCCCAGCTGTCTGTAGAGAATGGATTGTAGGAGGTCACAGTGAGAAGTGTCTGGCTGAGAGATGCTTGGATAGGGTGGAGGTGGAGGAGGTAGAGAGAAGTAGACCCTTGGGGTCCATCTTCTGTTGAAAGCAATAACAGGACGTTGTGGCAGATGAGATGGAGGTGGGGGAGGGGAAGTGAGAGGAAGACAAGACTCAAGAATGACCACCAGGTTTTTGGAAAGGATAATTAATTATTTATTTTTGTTGTCATTTTGCTAGAACAAGGAAGGTTTGAGGGTGCCTTGCTTGGGACCCTCTGATACTCCTGCATCATCAATTTTAGGTAACATGTTGGTTCTCTGTTTATTTTTCTAGGGAGAGAATTCATACCTCTTACCTGTTTTTTAGAAGGGAAAACCTCCCCTCCCAGCAATGAAAGGATTGAGTCTGATCTAGGCCAAGCCCTCCCCACCCTACCTTTTTTGCAAGTAGGGCAGAAGGTCACACCACATCTGATTCTTGGCAGAGGCCAAGGTCTCCTGACTCCTAAACTAGGGCTCTCTCCACCGTGTAAGCTGTCTCATGGCAGAGGGAGGCCGAGGTTTGAGCAGTGAATGATTCCATCCCTCCTAACCTGGACAAAATGAGGGCCTTTGCTATTTAGAGGTCCCTTCTCAAAATTGGCATCCTCAGCTACAGCAGTCATTATGTTCTCTCTGTCCAGCCTAATAGAAGATGAAGCAGGTCTGCTTCTAAGAAATCTCCCCAATACTCACGTGTCTATGAAATGCAAGCAAGATCCAGGGGTGACTGAAACTCACATTAGGCAGCGGTGAGGTATGTGTGTTGATCTATTTGGGGGTGCAAATCACCAGGATTTGTGGCTTGTGCGAAGGTGGTAACCTCCTCTGGCACATGTTCTGTAAATGTTTTTTTTCTTTTCATTAAGTCCTGAATTATAATCTATCAGGCAGAATCTTGAACAGAAATCTCTATCATGGTAATACCACCATACAACTTTTAAAAGAAGGAGTTAAAAATATTAGAGAAACAAGGCAAAATGAATATATGTTTCTTTTCAGTTTTGGCTTCCCGCACTGCAGGCACTCTTTTATGGGTCAGTCTCTGAAGGTCAGCTAAAGGAAACAGAGGAGAAAAAAGAAGTTCCTAAAAAAAGCTTGTATTAGGAAGACAAAACCATGATATTTCTCAAAGTATGGGTTGAAAAACTAGAGATTTCTTTCCAGAAATGTTCAAATGAAATAAAAGAAATTGTATAATGACCTTTTATGTATCCTGGCAAGAAAAGGCACACAATGATGAAAGTATTACAGCGGTAATGTCCCCTACCCGGAAGCTTAATATAATGGGATGGGAATTTAGATGGTGTATATAGCTATGTCCCTCGCAGAATCATAACTGCCTCAAGACCTGCGGCAGACTTTCTGGGTATGGCATACTGTCAGGTAAATCTAAACCGATAGAATTTCTAGAGCAAAGAAATATCTTCTCAACCAAACTTAATCCACCAGAATTTTTGATGTACTTTTTTTGTGTGTTGAGTTAAGTAGTTTGTCTCAAAGAGACCCCTGCTTAAAGAAATATATGTTGATGCAACCGTGAATTATCAAGTAGTTTGGCTGATTGAGTGGTTGGCAAAGATCTGGGGGAGTGAGCCATTCAGTGGATAACTTTTGAAAAGGTGAGGAAGGAAAGAAAAATCCTGAGGTGGGGGAGCTGTCTGGGATGGGGAAGCTTCTGCAGTGAGGAGCACTGGGGTGGCTATTGGGGTGGCTACTGGGGCATTAGAAACCAAACTAGTTATTGGTCTGGGCCTATTAGGACTGGTCAAATCTTTGTCTTTGCAAACTGTTTAGTTTCCTTTGAAAGGACATGGAAACTTGGAGTTAGACAGTTTGCTTAAAGCTTTGGGCATGGTTACAACCCAGGAGTGTGGGTTAGGGTCTTATGTGTTCAAATAGAGAAGCTGGAGTCTCCTGCTAGGTGGCAGTCTATCAGGCATAGGCTTTCGAAGCACCTACGAATCAGTCACTGCAGAAAATGGAGCCACTTCCTTCCAGGAAGAGATTGTTACCCTCATTCAGGTCCTGTAGAGGAGCTAGTCTATCTCCGTTTCTCCTCTTTTAGCTGAGCTGGCCAAGTCGTAGAACTGTGATGATTGAATCAGCAGAGTACGTTCTGGGAATAAAATGTTTGCTACATAGAGGTGAATTCAGCTCTAAGAAAGGATAGTTTCTCTTATTCTAAGAGCTTGTACAGTTTTCACTGGATGTATGTTTAGCTTCAGTGCCCTGGTCACAAAATGTTGAGAAAACAGTATTATACTCTAAGGACTCTCAGATGACTAATCAGTTACTCCTAGAAAACTCTAGGTAACATTGGTGTTAGAGTAAGAAGTAATGAAGAGAAAATAGGAATCTAATGCTTGTTGTATGTTTACTATAGACTGAGTAGATGAGTAAACTGCAGCTCAGAGAGCTTGACTGCTTGCCCAATGTAGAAACAAACGGAACTGGGGTTTGAACTCAGGTCCATATGACTGTAAAACCACATTTCTACTATCCCATGCTTGATAAGAACAAACTTCGACAAGTTGGTGGCAATGGTGGGGACAGGACAGGAATCTTCTAGCATCTGGGGGGGGGGGGGCTTCCTCCTCATTCCTTTTTGAGATATTTAATAACATCCATGGTTCACTATATCAGTGGGAAAAGCCCTTCCTTTCTTACTTCCTCCACATAGACAGTACAGCCAGATTACTTCTCAAGATCCTACTGGCCCTGACCTAATCTAAGTCTGAGCAGAGGAGAGCCAATGGGCAGTTCTGGCTGTGTGTTAGATATGGGTTGGGTTTGCCTTTGTATCACACACTGGCCAGGTGGCCACCAAATCTCTTCCTCAGCATGCAGCTGAGTTGTATTTCCTATCCCACTTGCATCTGTGTGGGGCCATATGACTAAGTTCACCCCAGTGAATATAAGGACAGATTGATGTGTCATTTTGAGGCCAAGGCAGCTGAGAGCAGTTATGCCTTGTCCAGCTCCCTCTGCCCCTTCCATAGCAAACTTGGAGACTTTGTGATATGGACAGCAGCATTCTGAGATGGAAAAGGCCTGGATTTCTGAGTCAGTGCATGGTAGAGAGCTGCCAAGAGAGCTGCCCAACCAGAACATCTCTCTGCAGTAGACTGCAGGAATGAAAAATACAACTTATTGTTAAGCCACAGATATTTGGGTTTGCTTGTTATAGCAGCTAATGCTAATTACTCTGACAAATACAGCCACTCAATGTCCATTTCCCTTTCTGATGGAAACAGCATCACTCTCTCCACGTGCTCCAGGGGATATATAAGTAATACAGGCCTGGGCAGTCAGAGCATCGCATCCCCCCCAGCCATAATGACTCATTTAGAAATGGGCATTTGAGCCAAACAGAACCTTTGGGGAAGGCTCTTTTCTGCTAGATTCAAAGCTGTGATTTGAGTGCAAGCTGTTGAGGTCTACCACATGAGGAGAGAGTAGCCACGGAAGGGAGTAGAGCCAAGAGACAGGGAGAGAGAGATTGGGATGATTTGTCCCTGGGTTCAGTCACACTTGATCTGCCCCAGGCTATTCCAGTTGCCTAAGCCAAAAAAAATTCTCTTCCTCTTTTCAGTAAGTCATTTGAGGTTGGGTTTTTGGGTCACTTGTCACCAAAAGAGTATAGGCAGTAAAGGTGAGGTAGGATGGAATGACAATACAACAAAAGCAGCTGCAGGTTCAGTGGCAGGCTCAATATTATAGGTTCATTTTACAGTTAATTTTCTATATTTTCTAAGTCATCAATCTTTATCTACTCAGTTTCTGAACGAGTGAGTGAATGCACGCCTGTGGAGACCAGAGGCATGGAGAGAAAGAACTACAATTCAGCCAAAACACTGGAGCAGTTAGTGAAAGGTTGTAGGGTTACAACAGCACCTGTTTTCTGCGTAACTTCTGAAAATGTGCCGTATTAGAACAAATGATTGTAACTTTAACTTGCATAACAAGTATGTATTGCAATACAGGATGTACAAATAAATGCAATATCTGTAAATTATTTGATTATTTGTTTTTGACAATTAGCATGGTCTATAGCTTGAATTCTTCCTGAATGCTGAGGTTCAATTATCATTGCAGGAGTGATTTTACCTTATAGTTAGGCTCAGTTTGGAAGCCTTAGTAATTGTCAGAGGAGAAAAATGGTCTTCATAAGGTAGAAAATAATGTGCACATTTCAAAAAGTATTTCCAGTATTGACTTTTCCTTGGCCCATTTTCAAATTTATACGAATTTTTATAGTTCCCTACTCAACCAAATTCAGAATGAATGAATGAGTGAATGAATGAATGAATGAATGAACAGCAAAGTCACATAATTTGCGACTTAAAACTCAGTTCAAATTGGCTGAATTATGAGAGTAAGAGTCCATAAAACTGAGAAGTCCAGAAGACCAGATGTTGGGTCAGTATTGATCCAGATATTAGGATGATGTCCTCCAAGACCCATTTCTCCCAATTCCTTATATTGTCCTCAATGAGCAGCATTGTCACCTGCAGGCTTCATTCGGCAGTTCTGACAGGCCCACTTCTCTTGGGCAGCATCTCAAGATAGCTGCAGGACATTTTACCAAAGAAGATATATAGGAGGTTAATAAGCACAGGGAAAGCTGCTCCACGTGATATGTGATCAGGGAAATGCAAATTAAGACAACAATGAGATATACTACACACCTATTAAAGTGGCCAAAATCTAGAACACTGACAGCACCAAATGCTGAGAAGGTTGTGGAGCAACAGGAACTCGCATTCACTGCAGGTGGCAATGCAGAATCGAACAGCCGCTTTGGAAGGCAGTTTGGTACTTTCTTACAAAACTAAACATACTCTTACCACGCACTCCAGCAATCGTGCTCCTTGGCACTACCCGAAGGAGTTGAAAACTTACATCTACACAAAAACCTGCACACATGTTTATAGCTGCTTTATTCGTAATTGCCAAAACTTGGAAATAATCAAGATGTCCTTCAGTAGGTGAGTGAATGAACAAACTGTGTTACTTCCAGAAAATGGAATATTATTCAGTGCTAAAAAGAAATGACTTATGAAGCCATGAAAAAGACATGGAGAAAACTTAAATGCATGTCACTAAGTGAAAGGAGTCAATCTGAAAGGCTGCATACTAAGTGATTCTAATTGTATGACATTCTGGAAAAGGCAAAACTATGGAGACAATAAAAAGTTGAGTGGTTGATGGGAGTTAGTGGGGAGTGAGAAGTGATAGGAGGGGTACAGAGGATTTTTAGGGCAGTGAAACTAATCTGTATGATACTAAAATAGTGAATACATGTCATTATACATTTGTCTAAACCATAGATATATGAAGAGTGAACTATAATGCAAACTATGGACTTGGTGTGATAATGATCTGCCATTGGGTTCATTGATTGTAACAAATGTCTCTGGTGTGGGATGTTTAGAGTGGAGGAGGCTGCACATCCATGGGGTTGAGGGGTGTATTTGAAATCTCTGTACCTTTCACTCAGTTTTGTTGTGAACCTAAAGCTGTTCTAAAAAAAGTCCTTTTAAAAAAAGATAGCTACAGAGTTCCAGGCTTTAACATCATTGCAATGCACTCTGCAGATGGAGAGAGAGGGTCTCTTGTATTCGTTTTTGCAGAGAAAGAGAAATATTTTCTTTGCCAGAAGAATTCAATGATGCCTCCTCATGCCCTTGCTTTTTACTGGCCAATTACTGTAGCCCGAAAGTCAGGAGTCCTGGTTGGCCTAAGCCGATCTGGGACCACACATGGATGGGGCTCACCAAAATCGCATGGCTGAGTGTGGTCTCCCGAAGGAAATATGGGGAGACTTCCCAAGAAGAGGGTGAATGAGTAGTGGACCACAGCTAACAGATATTGTCTATAAACAGGAAGTTTACTTTCTGCAGTGACTCTGACTAGCCCCCTCTCTTAATGTTCTGTAGCATTTCTTTGAGGAGCCATTTGTTTAATTTCTTTACGTTGAACTAGTCTCTAAGGGATGTAGGAAATCCACAATATATATTATTGAAAGAAATAAAGGTAAAGAGAGAGATAGACTAGTGGTAATAGTAGCACTAGTTGTGATATTAAGTCCCCATATTTCAAGGGCTTAACATAACAGAAGTTGGCTGTTGCTCCTCTAAAGGTGCTGGACGTCTAGAGGCAGGTGACATTTCACACCCTAATTTAGAGATGTCTGTTTCTTCTGTCTCGTGCCTCAGCCAAAGGCCTCAGAATTCTTTACTTCCAGACAGCAGGTGGGAAAAATAGAGGAGCGTAGCCCTAGGAAGTATTTGTCACTTCTGCTCCCATTTTACTGGACAGGACTTAATTGTAAGTCTCTGCCTTAACTGCAAGGCACACTGGGAAATGTAGTCCAGCTAAGTGTCCAGGGTAGGGGGTGGGGGAAGCTAGAAGGAAGGAAAGAAAGGAAGACAATGACAAAAATTCCATTCACTTAGTCCATTTGTTGGTAAAGAAAATCTTTATCTAAATTAAAATGTATTACTAAGACAATTGGTGAGAATAGCTGCAGATTACATGGCACAAACATGGTAGCACTAAATAAAAACTTTAAAAAGTTGATTTATGTAAAGCTGACATGCACAAATGGCAGTTTCACATAATTCAACTTAATAACTTGACATGAAATCTGGGAAACGGTGAAGCCAAATATATATTGGGAGCACCTCTCATTGAATGCTCTGAGATCTTTATTTTTTTATTTTATTTTATTATTTTATTTTTAAAGTATATTTTATTGATTATGCTATTACAGTTGTCCCAGTATTTTTTTCTTTGCCCCCCTCTGCCCAGTACTCCCCTTCCTTCCAGCAATCACCCTCTTAGTTCATGTCCCTGGGTCATGCATATAAGTTCTTTGGCTTCTCCATTTCCTATACTGTTCTTAACCTCCCCCGATTATTTTGTACCTACCAATTATGCTTTTTAATCCCTGTACTTTATCCCCCACTCTCCCCGTCTCCTCTTCTCCCCACTGATAATCCTCCATTTGATCTCCATATCTATGATTCTGTTCCTGTTCTAGTTGTTTGCTTGGTTTGTTTTTGTTTTTTTTTGGATTCAGTTGTTGATAGTTGTGAGTTTGTTGTCATTTTATTGTTCATAGAGTTGATCTTCTTTTTCTTAAATAAGTCCCTTTAACATTTCATGTAATAATGGTTTGGTGATGATGAACTCCTTTAGCTTGTCCAAGAAGAACTTTATCTGCCCTTCACTTCTAAAAGACAAATTTGCTGGATAGAGTAATTTAGGTTGTAGGTCCTTACTTTTCATCACTTGGAATACTTCTTGCCAATCCCTTGATTACAAAGTTTCTTTTGAGAAATAAGCTAATAGTCTTATGGGGACTGCTTTGTAGATAACTCTCTTTTCTTACTGCTTTTAAGATTTGCTCTTTATCTTTAACCTTTGGCATTTTAATTATGATGTGTTTTGGAGTGGGCCTTTTTGGGGTCCAACTTGTTTGGGACTCTCTGTGCTTCCTGGACTTGTATGTCTATTTCCTTCACCAAATTAGGAAAATTTCTTTTCATTATTTTTCAAATAAGTTTTCAATTTCTTGTTCTTCCTCTTCTCTTTCTGGCATCCCTATGATTCAGATGTTGGCATGTTTAGAGATGTCTCAGAGTCTTCTTATTCTCTCCTCATTTTTTTGAATTCTTGTTCCTTCATTCTGTACTGGTTGACTGTTTATTTCTTCCTATGTTCCAAATCATTGACTTGAACCTCAGCTTCCTTCCCTTCCCTGTTGGTTCCCTGGATTTTTCTTTACTTCCCTTAGTGTAGCTTTTGTTTCTTCCCTTATACACTTGCTGTACTCCGTGAGTTCTCTGAGCATCTTATCACCAATGTTTTGAACTCTGCATCTGGTAGGTTGGCCTTCTCCGTTTCATTTAGTTCTTTTTCTGGAGCTTTGTTCTATTCTTTCTTTGGGGCCGTATTTCTTTGTCTCCTCAATTTGTCAGCTTCCCTGTGTTCATTTCTGTGTATTAGGTAGAGCTGCTTTGACTCTCTGTCTTAGCATACCTGTTATGTTGTAAGGGGCAGAGCCTTAGGTATTCACTAGGGTAGGGGAACCTGCTTCACTGCTTTGTGGCACTATATGTAGGGGAGAGGTTGGAGAGGGAACAATTCCACTTGCTCAGTACTGGCCCTGTTTTCAGTCACTTCACCTACTTCTTGTAAGTGACTGGCGCCCCTCTAGCTGTTGCTCTGGTGGTGGTTCCCAGAGTAGGTGGGTCTGTGCACATTCTAGGACTGTGGAGGCCCTTTAAACAAACTCTCCTGAGGGACCTGCAGTTTCTTCCACTGTCCCAACCCCAACTGGTTTTTTACAGCCAGAAGTTATGAGGCTTTATTTTCCTGGTACTGGAACCCTGGGCTGCGTGGTCTGGCCTGGGGCTTGGGTTGCTCATTCTCCAGGTGTCCCTCCTGTTTTTTTTTTTTAAAGATTTTATCTATTTATTTTTAGAGAGAGGGGAAAAGAGGGAGAACGAGAGGGAGAGAAACATCAGTGTGTGGTGCTTCTTGTGCACCCCCTACTGGGTGCCTGGCCCACAGCCCAGGCATGTGGCCTGACTGGGAATTGAACCAGCGACCCTTTGGTTCACAGGCTGGCACTCAGTCCACTGAGCCACATCAGCCAGGGCTCCCTCCCAGTTTTTATCTGCCACATATGAATGTGAAACTCATTCCACTGGCCGCTGCTGCCGCCTCACCACCACCACACCATGTCCTCTCCGCTCTGGCTCCCTGTATCCATCCCTTTACCCATCTGGATGAGATATTTCTTCTTTAATCTTTGGTTGTTGGACTTCCATACAGTTTGATTTTCTCACAGTTCTGGGTGTTTTTGTTTTGAGGTTAGTTGTGATCCTTCTTATACTTGTATGAGGAGGCGAAGCATGTCTACCTACACCTCCATGTTGACCAGTAGTCTTGAGATCTTTATTTTTGAAACAACTTTTTAAAGGTCTATTTTTATAAATGATAAAATGCTGGCATTTTAGCTGTACAGTTTGATGGACTTAACAACTCTATTGCATTTTTGATGAGGAAAACGTGCAGGGAAATGGGTCTATACTACCACTATATGAAGGGGAGTGTTGAGGGAGTGTCAGGAAACTTCTGCAAAGCAATTTCTCCTGTTTTGAGTAAATTAATAGTACAAAGGGAGTTTGTTCAAAATAGTTAGGTTATTGCTTCAGTTTGGTTACCCAGGAGAGATGTGACTTCATTTAGCCTTTGAGTAGCAAGAGTAGTTCCAGGATCCAGAATGAATATAAGTGATAGGTTCCTGATTAACCACACACACTGTGGTCGAGAGCCTGGGTTTTGGCATCAAATAGATCTGGGTTGAGTTCTGGTTCTGTTACTTTCAATTCATGTTGACCTTAGGTATTCTGAGCCTCACTTTTCTCTTTTAAAAAATGGAACTAAAAATAGCACCTACTTGACAGGGTTAGTATGAAGATTAAAAGAGATAATGCATAAGCCCTGGCTGGTGTGAGTCAGTGGATTTGCTGCCAGCCTGTGGACCAAAAGGCACCAGTTCAGTTCCCCATCAGGGCACATGCTTGGGTTGCGGGCCAGGTCCCTGTTTGGGGGCATGCGGGAGGCAACCATTTGATGTTTCTCTCACTCATTGATGTTTCTCTCCCTCTTTTTCTCCCTCCCTTCTCCTCTCTCTGAAAATAAATAAATAACATATTTTTTAAAAAGAGATAATGCATGAAAGCACTTAGTACAATGACTGGCACATAGTAAGTGCTCAATTTGCATTAGCTACTACTATGAATTATTTATTAGAAAAATACCCATTCTTGGAAAGTCTCTGGTTTTATACAGTACATGCCACTGAAAGGCTCCTGAAGAAATCATGCTCAACTTGACTTCTGCTTCTTTTTTAATTCACCATCCCATTATTTTTTTATAAGATATTTTGAATTCCCAGTGGAAGCAAGAACCATAGTAACAAGCTTTCAGCTTCATTTTACTTCTAAGGTGATCATTAATGGAGTTGATACTTTTTATTTACATGACAGCTTTAGCTGTAACTAGAAATGCTTTTTCAAAATCTCTGATTATTTTTCTGTTCAGCTGAACTCTTGTGTCTTCATCTTTATGTTTTTGATGAATAGATGATGTTGTCTTTAGATGTTCTCCGCCATCCCAGGCACATTAATCCCACCCAATTGCTCTCATCAAGAGGAACACAAGAAGAGGAACTCCTAGAAAAAGACAGCACAGCCTCTGCTTCCTGAGGTGCATGTGCACCTGCGAAAGGGACCAGTGTGAGGGAAATTTACAAAGTCACTCTCTGATTATAAAGATTCTTCCTTCAGGAGAAAAGAAAAAATCAAAAGAAAAAAATACATTTACTTCAAAGAACTCCTGTCTGATTGAGTGGAGAAAAAGGAGCGTCATTGCTTTGATCCTCTCACTGAGAGAAACAACATGAAAAGAAAAGAGAAAACAAGGTTCAAAACATAGGCTTTTGTTGAGAGCATCATTAGGAGTGTTTATTGGCTGCAGCAAACACACATCCCAGCTCTGAAGCATTCAGTGAGGCCTCTCCAGCTTCCGCCTGGAAGGCCAGATTGTTGACTCTGGGCCACATACCTTTTCCAAGTGTGGGAGCGAGGCCCATGAGTCTCAGACCACCTTGACCTCTGGCTAGGTCAGGCTTTAGAAATAAACTAGGATTTTTTTTTTTTTGAAAGCTTTGGTTTGTTTACCTTTGGTAAACACTGATTCTTGCTCCCCTTGCAGTGAAAAGCTCCTCAAAAAGCTGATAAAAAGGCTTTGTGCATATCACTTCTTCAAAACAACATTGTGATAATTTAAATGCAAACAAATCAGGGTCAGATGAATTACACTTTTCCTCTGAAATACAAAGTTGGACAGATTTAAGGTGGTGGGAACAGTGTTCTGCATAAGTGCTCTTCGAATCCAGAATACTGAGTGGCAGTCAATAAGGTTAGAGCATGGACAGAATTTGCCACCCTATACTTCTAGGACAGTATTTGTCAACTGGTGTGTCTGGCCTCCGCCCCCTACCAGTAAACTGTCAAACTGTGATGAAAGCATAAAGTTAATTTCTTATCGAATGAGGAAATTCCCAATGCAGTGACATTGAGCAAATGGAATATAGAGCTGGTTGCCCAGCTACTGCCTGCTGCAAGGAGGTTAAAGGTACAATTTGATTGTGAACCGGCACTAAAGACAGATTGTGCAATTTGGGGAATGTATGAGATTTTTGCTTTATGAGTGTAGAAAACAGTGTGGTCTACTCAAATAGCTCTGCTGTGATTTCTATGAGTGTGAAGTTCAGGGGCTCCTCTAAAACTGGGTGTCCATTGCCTAGCAGGGGGTGAGCACAACAGGAAAGAGAGAGAGAAAGAAAGAAAGAAAGAAAGAAAGAAAGAAAGAAAGAAAGAAAGAAAGAAAGAAAGAAAGAAAGAAAGAAAGAAAGAAAGAAAGAAAGAAAGAAAGAAAGAAAGAAAGAAAGAAAGA
>VMDR010005603.1:0-50459 GCA_007922815.1 Macrotus californicus
CACGGCAACTGCCCATGGGCCCTGGCAAGCCCACAAGGCATGCCTGGTTGTCCGGGCTGTGGCAGGTGGCTTCCTGACTAGTTGGAGAAATCAGACACCACCCTTCATTCTCCCAGCTTCCTGTCGGAGTCTGGTCAGGTGGAGCGAGTGGGAGGAGGCATTTGAGAGAAGAGGGCAGAGGAGGGCTGGCAGCAGTGATGGGGGAAGGGAGTGGCACCCGCTGTCTGTGTATCACCTCCTGTTGTGGTCAGGGGACTGGACCAGAGGCAGTGCTCAGGCCCCATCTGGACCCTGGATTGACCAAGGCTGTGGCCTCTGCGAGTTCTAGTCCAAGGAGAGGCCAGAGGAGTTGGGTCTCAGGACTCGTCCGAAGCTCATGGACATGGGGCATCATGGGGCACCCTGTCCGTGACAAGGACTCTGTCCATTCCTGCCAGCCATGGAGGGACCAGACCTGCGGCCTGCTTCTCCCGAGGACCACAGCAGACACTGCCCCAGACTTGCCTGGGAAACCGGATCCGCTTCCACCAGCTGCCCTGCTTACTTGGCCACAGGAAGGACCTGTGGTAGATGCTGGGAGTCAAAGTTTGGGCAGAACCAGGACCCCGTGGCCAGTAGCAAGTTATCACTGATGGTGCACCTGGAAGCGGAATGCCTCCGCACCTAACCCAGAATGTGACGCTCAGCGCGATCCTCACTTTATCGTCTTCACGGTGGGGTGGTCCCAGCAGCCCTTGGAGGGACTTCCCAGGTGCCGGCACATGCAGAGTCTCTTCTGCACAAGGAAAGCATTCAGGAGGAAGCGGTCACGGATCAGGCCATGGCCTTGTGCACACACCTGACACCCTGGTACCGGGTCCCAGGTCCCGACACCCAGTACCAGGAGGAGCAGAGGACACAGAGCTTAGGGCTATGCCGTGGTCCTGGCCTTCTCCACATGGCAAAGGTCAGCCATCAGGTTCATGGGCATGGAGAGTCGGTCATTGGACCAGACAGAGCGTCCAGAGCCCAGGAAACAGGGCAAGGGACACAGGGAAGCAGACACTGAGAGACAAATCTGACGAAAAGCCGCTGCACGGCGCTGCCTGGAATCCCACCGTGGAGTCGCTGTCTGCCGGGAAGGAGAATTGTGATTGTTCACACGTGCACTGAAGTTCACGGCCACACAACGCACTTAGATCCCCAGGCTCTTCTCGGCCCTCCTCACCCCCCGCAGCGACTCGGCGACCGTGGCAGCTCCATCATCACCAGACAGACGGTGATTGGACTCGGCAAGAGTTCGACAAATATGGAAATAGCTTGCTGGTTTTAATAATGGTCCAAAGAAGGCATGACTACAGGAAACTTTGTGGATTTGAAACTTGAGGTTCTGAGTATTTGGGTGCAGGCCCTGCCAACCCACAATGCCCCTTGGATGATTCTTCATGGCCTTATGCTTGAGTGAATTCAATGGAAAAATGGGTGGAGTCTCAGAGCTGGGAGACCCCCCGGAGAGGGGCTCTAGGCCCCTCTTGGCATCGGCCTCTGGAAAGTCCTACCGACCCCCAAAAGACTGAGCAAGTGAACGAAGACCGAGGGGAGACACACGCGGCTGCCTGTTCTGATCTGGCTGCGCCCGAGAGGCAGAGTCACACCAGAGCGGAAGGCAGGGCGCTCTCCCCAGGCACCCACAGCCGCGTGTCGGCACGTCCGTCTGTCCTAGATGCTGAGGTTGGGGGTGAGGAAGGGTGTGCTGGACCACGAGGAAGCTCAGTCGCCCGAAAGGTTCTTTCAGACTCTAAGCATCGATGGCATGTCAACTGTGGAGCATCCTCAGAACACATACACGTTCTTTTCCTCTGAGCATAGCCCCGGGGACCCCCCTCCGTTGCAGACCCTTGGGCTAAGCACTCTGGCCATGACCTTGCTCCTCTGTTTTCTGCATCGGGACCGATTCCGCTTCCACTTCTAGTCTCTGGTGCGAAACTGTGGCCTTTGGTTCAAGACTCCGAGCGAGAGCCAGCCCTCTGTTATGTGGACCCGTCTCTCAGTGTTAACTTGTGACTTCTGTACCTACCTGTGCCGCACGTGTCCATCCACCTGTGCACACCATGCTGACCGTTCCTCAGGGTCGACACCTGGGGCCACCACCCAGAGGTTTCCTCGGGGCCGCTCTGCAGAGCATCCAAGACATCCTGGAGACTCCGAGATAACGTTTAGCCCTATTATTACCCTACATGGTCGGGGGGGAGATACTCCGACTCGTGACTGTGGGATACAGATCAGCCTCCTTCGTTCTTGGAAGATGTTTCCCGTTGACCCCAGAACGCTTTCTCATGGAGCAGAAATGTGGTCTCACGTCCCCACGAGACTGGATCTGACCACCCAGTCGAAACCTTCTGGTGCCCTGGCTTTGCCCATCCAATTGTGATGAATTTCCATCGGAACTGGAGGGTGACACAGAGTAAGGGACGGCAGGCTTTTATGGGGCGTGCGGGGACAGAGAATATTCTGCCCATGGGGACTGTCCCGCTGTCTATGGGCATGAAGCGTCCTTGGGTCTGAAATAGACTACACCACTCCAGGCACACCTCCTTGCCAGATTCCAGAATGTTCCTACCAGACCATCCCATGTGACTGAGGATAGAGAGGAAGGAACCCTCAGGCCACGCTCCTAACTCAGCCCTGGCTGTGCTTGGGTCTTTGCCTCCAATCAGGTCTCTAGAGGGACCTGTGCCCTGGTTAGGTCCTGATTTGGTGGGAAGGGGCGTGACATGCTTGAGGGTCCATGCTTTAAGGCAAAAGGAGAGCAGTTCTGACCTTCTGGTAGCTGGCAGAACACCTGTCCTCAGTCTCCCGTACCAGCCTCCCCCACTCTTCGAGTACGGCTCCCAGCAAAGGGATGGCCCCAAGGGGCGCTCAAGC
The DNA here is from genome assembly GCA_007922815.1 of Macrotus californicus. NCBI lineage: Eukaryota > Metazoa > Chordata > Mammalia > Chiroptera > Phyllostomidae > Macrotus > Macrotus californicus. The sequence continues at coordinate 2,905 of VMDR010005603.1, forward strand.
CCCACCCCTTGCACGGACCCGGGCCTGGGCGGGTTTGCCTGTGGGACCCCGGCTGTGAGGCGCTATGGTTACTGGTTTTCCCTCGGCCTTGCCCAACCCCTGAAGAAGTAAGAACACATCAGGCAAAAGCACAGCTCAGATTCCACGCAGAGCTATGAAGAGTCCTGTGGTTGACAGGCCCGTGTTCAGTCAAGGGCATGGCACCCATGGTGATGAAGGTTTCACTGGTGGTCAGATGGCCCTTGTCTTCTTCCCAGTGGAGCAGGAAGCAGCCCCTGGAGACAGAAGCCCGCTGTGTCCCTGCCTGCCGGTCCTTGGTTGGTTGTAGGGACTGTGAGTCAGAGGCGAGGGGGACGGGGGAGCTCTCCCGGGTCCGACAGACCCGCAGGAAGTGCTTCGGAAGGACCGCTGCTCTAGGGCACGATCACTGGTAGATGAGATTTAGCACTAGAGACTACGAGAGCAGACTCAAGAAAACCGCCACACAAATGCACATGGAAAACGGATCTTGGGGCAAAAACATGCATTCCTTCAAATGAAGCGTGACATGAAACTGTAACGGAAATCACGGCTCTCGTCAAGGAAGGGAAGCTGTCCGAACAGCGGGGTCCCTGCTGCCGGCCCCTCGCACTCAGTGACTGCCACCTCCCATTGAAATGACAAGGCCCTAACGGGGGTGAGCTCGGGCTGGGACCCCCATTTGTTTGCTCTTGGGCACCTTAAGGAAAAAGCTCTGTAAGGTGACGGTTCACGATGAAAAGTGTACATTTGGCCTTGGCTGTGATCTGGGCACGGGGCTCCCGCAACCCTGGGGACGTCCTCAGTGTGAAGAATGAGAAAGCTGACTTTCGGTGTGTCACTGAGGTGCCTTTTGGAGAGCCTGAGTCACTTAAGAATGGGGGCTGGCTGCCAGGGCCCCAACCTTGTGGTCAGAGGGTGGGGGCTGACGACTCCAACCCCAAACACACCTCCTGGGAAGGGAAAGGGACGAGAGAGTGAGTTCGGCCACCAGTACTGCCTGCTTTAATCAGCCCGAGGTCCCGAGGCACCTGCAGGGTGTGAGCACCGGAGGCTGGAGTGGGCGTGCAAGCACTGCAGCCGGTCCCCACACCTTGCCCTCTACCTCTCCCGTCCAGCCGCTCCCGAATGACGTCCTTTTATAATGACCCAGTGATCTAGGACACAGAGGTGCCTGAGTTCCTTGTGGCACTCTCGCAAATTGATCACACCCGAGGACCCGCTCCTGGGAACCGCTGCTCTGTCGTGAGTGTGGATGGGGACACGCCTGAGCTGGCCCAACTCTGCCGAGTTCTGCCTGGATGACGCCGGGCAACAGACCCCACCTGTGAACCTGGTGATGATAACGGCAGGGGTGCTGCCTCGTGAACAGTAAACAAAATAAGAAAGGTGAGTGAAAATGCCTCCCAGAGCAGACAGGTTCTCTTCTCCTGGAGGTGTCGGGCAAACGACCCCCCACCGTCCCTCAGAGTCACCCACCGCACCACTGCACCTGCGGGCTCTGTTCAGCAGGCAGGCCGAGCTCAGACGTTAGGGGGAAGCGAATTCCCGAAGGAGCCCAGACGCCCGTGGAAAGGACTCCTGGAATCCGAGCTTGTTGGCAGCCGCTCCCTCCCTGGGCTGCGCCCCACCCGGCTGGTCTTCCTGTGCACTCGGCTGCGCTGACCTCTTCCCAGAGACCTTGGCAGGCCTGCTTTGCTGGGCTTAAGTGGGATCTTCCCGGACCCCAGGGTTATTTGTCATGTCACCATGGAGACGGCCAGACCTCCCCTGAGCTGACCCTCTCTGTGCTCATTTCCAGGCCATGAGCCCGCACCCCAACACCCTCCTTCAGGATGCATGGGAAGCCATTAGCAGATACGTCTCATTTCAAGGGTGAATGTTTTTGAGTGAGGCTGTCTCCACAAAGCTCAAACGGTAACAATTAGTCTAACGAGTGTCAGACCCGACTTTTAGTTTCAGTCTAACACGGTTTGAGGCCAATGACAAAGGACTCGGAGTGAAGGGACAGCAAGCCCGTTGCTTGGGCACCTGTCAGCTGTTCTTAAAGTGGGACCCCTGTATTATTAATCCAGCCCCTTTCCAGAATGCTCACCCACAGGACGCCCATTGGAGCTCTCGGATTTCATCACCCTCAGTGGGTGGGCAGGGCCCCTGCCCGTGGTGAGCATATTATCATACGGGGGTGACCGGACCTGGAGTGAATGTCACACGGGGGTGACCGGACCTGGAGTGAATGCAGAGCGACACGTCCATCTAAGGGAGTTAAGTGACGGTCACTGGGGGCCAGCGGGACGGCCCTGGGCAATCAAAAAGCCCAGGGATGGTCTGGGCCCAGAATGTTCTTCTGAGGAGACACTGACGTTCCCACGTCTGTTTTCACACGGGGCCTGGTCACTGCCTCTTCCCGGGGTCACCTTCTCTCTGAGCTTGTCCAGCTCGTGGAGTCCCCAGTTCCCTCTGCTCACCTCACCAGCCCACAGTGAGTGGCCTTTGTTCCTGTGGCTTCTCGTAGTTCCTGCGCATTTACCGGGCTCCCAGGGCTGGGCATTCGACATAAATGATTGAGTTGGCTAAAAAGTCCATTTAGTCTTTCCGTAAAAGAGAAGACACATTTTTCATTTTCACCAACCACTTTATTGATTTGGATATTCTGAGTACGTTGGCTGTCTCCTGCAGAGTAAGACGTTGGTTGTTCTCCAGTGACGTCCCGATTTGATCGCTATCAGCTTCAGCTGGTCTACCCGACCGTGGAGCATCGTCCAGCGAGACATCGCCAGCACGAAACTTCACAAACTGCTTCTGACTCGTTCGGTCGGTCACCGCGCCTGCTCCACACACGGCACAAACCATCTCTTTTTCATGCTTCGGTTGCGTTTTTTTACCTTTCTTGAAATAATAGAGCACAATATGTCAACAATATTGTATATTTTCTTCCATCTTCAATATTAAAACGGTTACGCAAAAATTCACCGGTTTTGATAAATATTTTTTAAATACTCGCTGATAGAACAGGTGTCGCAATGCAACGTAACAAAATTGTTTTGAATGACGTTAAAAACAATTAAGGGCTACGAGAGCCACCTTACGGAAGAGACCAAATGAACTTTTTGGCCAGTCCACTATTTTGTTCGACACCGAAGCAAACCCAAGAGGCAGGAGCTGTAGCCCCATCATCAGAGAGGGTGGGAACAGGGGTCCCTCACCGCACGCTGGGGCCCTTAGCCCCGACCTGCCCCGCTGATGACCCAGAGGACGGCTCTGAGCGGCAGAGCCCTGTTGCAGACTCAGAACGGTTTCCGCGTCCAATCTCCTAAAGTGGAGCCCGTTTCCAGATTCGGAATTCAAGACGGGAGGGGGTGGGGTGGTCCCAGACAGCGGCCCCAGTCAGTTCCCCTGGCACTTCCCTGGCTTTCCCTGGGCAGCACAGCTGGGGGAAGGGGGAATGGAGGGACACATCTGCCTCCTCTGAAGGCTCTTCTGTCTCCTGTGGATCCCAGTGGGATGGCCCGAGACAGATTCGGTCCCTCCTCCTGCACTGGGGTCCTCGGCATGTGCGTGGGCCCTGGAAGCTGTCCTGCGTGCCCAGGCCCTCGGAAGCCCCGTGTGCAGCACCGTGGTGGGACGTCCCTTACATGTGGTGGCAGCTACCGTCCATGTGAATCTCTGCACAAGGGTCACTCTGACGTGCGAGTCGCGTGGCTTCCCCCACTGTCCTGTCCATGTGCCCTCTAGCTCCAGTTTGTCCCGCAAAACCTGGGATACCAACCCGACGAGGGAAGACCTCATTTGCCCTGAGTGGGTAAGAACTTGCCTTCTCCCTTGCCCCATTTTTTAAACAAAACCTGGACACCCCGGGTGTTAAAATGAGATCATTCTGAAGCCACCTGCCACCTGTGAATGGACACAAAGCTCCCCAGGGTCCCCTTTCTCCTCTCAAGCAGGAATAAATCCACCTGTGATTGGGCCCACGGCAGCGATTGTGTGAGCAGGTCCTCTGTGGATGTCAGGGAAATTGATTGGACTCCAACCCCCACCCACCTGCTTCCCGGGGTCGAGCCTCAGGACCGGTCCACATAGAAGCATGCACCGGGAAGGCCTCCTGCTGGGCTGACTCCCAGAATCACCGCAGGTGTCGCTGACCTCATGTGTCTGGGATTTGCGTCCATCACATCTGCTCAAGTCCCCCGTCATCGTGGGCGGATGTTGGGCCAGATCTTTCTTCGACTTTCGGTCCCCTGATGGCTCTGTGGGTCACTTGCAGTCCTGGTGAGAAGGCTGCCGAGCAGACGCTGCTTCTGAAGGCTTTCCTCTCGGCTCTCAGTGGGCTTTGCGGACTTCCGGGTCGCGTGTGTCCCAGGACGGCTCTCTGCTCCGTGGGAGCCATTTTGCACAGCGCTGTGGGGACACCGAAGCCGTGGGGAGGATCCTTGGCTGTGAGGTGAAGACCGAGCCCAATGTCTGAAGCAGAGAAGTCTGGAAAGCCCCAGCTCTTGAGGATATTGTGAATCATGGGCCACGCCGTTACCTCCAATGCAGCTGGCTGTCTGAGGACTCACGTGTTCGTAATGAAAAGCGAGCCGGCCACCCGGGCAAGAGCCACAGCCGATGCTATGCCGAGTGTGAAGTTGAGGAGGGGGCAGAGCCTGTGTTTGCCAGGAGGGAGCTGTCCTCCCTCCCACCTTGGTGCGTGGGCCAGTGCGTTCAAGGCCGGTCTTTTTTCTGGACATGGGGAAGGGGCTGAGGTGGAGCGAGTGCCCCTTGGACCTGGGCCCGGGGACTGCGAGCTGGGAGCTGGCTGGGGCTGGCCAAGTCTCCAAGTTGCTCAAAGCCAGGAAGAGGCTGCCAGATTCAGCAAATAAAAACACAGGCTGCCAGTCAAATGTGAATTTCAGACAGACAAAGATGACGTTTTAGCAGAAGTGCCTCCTGAGTACCTGACGTTCCAGGATTACCAGGTGTCCTGTGTTTATCTGGCAGCGCTAGAGGAGGTCCCAGCCGCTGTCCTTGCAGGGGAGCAGAGGTCACTGGGGCAGGGGGGAGGACAAAGGACTGAGCTCAGAGGCAGCCAGATGTGGAAAGGAGGCAGAAACGGGAGGAAGGGGGACCTGAGTGGGAAATGTCTGCAGACACATGGCCGAGGCTGTGCGCAGCATCTCAGCACCGGGCCCACAGGCCACCAAGCAGGGTTCCTCTCCAGCGGTGACATCTGCATTGTTTTTGGCTGTTACACGAATCGAAACCTAATCTCTGAAGTCACTGGGATCCTGTCTCAGGAAGTCCAGAGGGAGGCGAATCCAGGCGGTTCGCAACCCTGCCCAGGAGCAGAGCAAATCCTATTTCTTTCGGAGGTTAAGGACTCGATGCACGGCAGGAGTGTGGAGAACACACACACTAACACACTCACTCACACACACACACTCCAACACACTCTCACATACATACACGCACACACTGACACTCAGAAACACACTCACACTGTCACACACTCATACACCCACACACAAATCACACTCACACATACACACTCACACGTGCACACAGTCACACTCACGTCACACATTCACACACTCGCACACAAATCACACTCACACACTCACACAGTCACACCCACACATACACACTAACATACACTCACACTCACAACGGTATCACCGTGCCGTCTGCTCAGGGCCCACCCCTCTCCCTGTTTCTCTTTGTCTCGGAAGCAACAGGCATGCTCCTGCCTGTGTCCTTTATGGTCTGACCCGGAGACTTGGTTCCCCCAACACTTCAGGGAAGTGTGACCATGGACGGCTGCTGCTCTCTGGGCCCTGAAGCAGGGACAGTGACTGGCTGGACTCTGACGTCCCCACCCCTCGGGATGGGTCCAGGCGTGGGAGCCCCCCCACCCTGAAGATGGTGGGAGGCTCCCGAGAGCAAGGGCCTGGGCCGGTGTCCTGCCAGCACCTGGGGAATGTTTTGAAAGAATACCGCCTCGAAACACGCAGATGCACACGTGTGCACAGGAGTGTGGCCCATGAGGTGCCATTTCATCGTCACAGCAGGCCTGTGACAGAGCTGCTGTCACTACCTGAGAGATGGGGGATTGGAAGCGAAGGCCCAGAGAGGCCTGCAGCCTGCCCTCGGCCCCTGGTGCGCTCACAGTGCAGTGGGATGAGACGCAGCCCTGGGCCCGTGTTCCTGGCCACCACGGTCCCTGCCTGCCCCCAGGGATGGCGAGGGCACCATCTGTGAGGACCGGTGAAGGTGCAACAGTGCATTCCAAGTTCGGGTAGCAGGGTCTGGCTCCTACCCCCTTTCCCCATGGCCCCGGCCCCAGCGTAGACCCGGCAGATCACTGGGGCTGAGCCGGGGGTGCTGCCCTTCGCCCGTTCCAGGCCTTCCTTCCACACTTATTTTCTGTCCCGGATGCAGACGTCTCCATGGGCACATGGGCTGAGCTGGGGGCTCTGAGTGACCCGCCCCTCAGCCAGGCCCCTGAGTGATAAATGTCCCCCCCAGGGGACGTGGGGTTGCCAGGCCCGGGCTGCTGCTCCTTCTCAGGGAAGCACCAGCCTCAGCCAGGCCCACTGGTCTTTGCTGAGAACACTCACCAAGTGCCTGCGGCCTCCTCCTGTGAAGTTTTAGGGAGCCAGGGTCACGGCCTTCACAGATGGGGTGACGGGCCAGACGGGACGAGTGCAGTGAATGCCAGGCTCCGTCCCAGAAATGCCCCCAATGAGAAGCGGTGCCGTCTCTCGGCCCATGGGACGCTGGGGACGCTCCTTCCTGCACTCTTCTGCCAGGTGGGAAAACAGATGCCGCCGTGTTCGTGGGACGATGACATATTTAGCCTTTGTTTAGTTTAGACTTCCTCATTTTTCTCTGTCGCTAAACAACTGCACACAAATAAGATGCAATGTTTTAGCCCAAAGTAAACAGAGCAAATAGTTTCCCAGATACCACGGAAGGGTGCGCCCTGCCTCAGTCCCCTCTGCTTGGTTCTCACGCGGGGCTGGGCCAGCCGGGGTGCCCGCTGGGAACCACGGCCCAGAGACCCGCAGGTCACTGGGTCGCTGCTTCTGTGTGACCACGCCGGGAAGGTCTGCTTGTCTGACTTGCTACAGGCTCGCCAGCCAGGGTTTCTCTATGCCTAATGCCCAAGTCATGGAAAGGGAATTTCCTGAGTCTGGGTTTGTCCCAGACTGATGGGATCCGCGACTTTCAGGGCTGGCTGGGGACTTGGAGGCCCTGGATACAGCCGTCGCCCTCAGATGGCCAGGGGAGGTCCTCAGCTCAGTGCTGGGACAGAGGTGACCTTGGCCGAGGTGGCTGTTCTGATTCCAGGCAATTGTCTTGGTGCCTCCTGGCGAAAGCACGGGCTCTTATGCCCCCTGCCTCCCACCCCACCCCCCGTGTTGTCACCTCCACTGCCTGTTTGCTCCCCTTGCCCCAAGCTGTGCAAGGGGAGCAAGCAGGCAGCGGAGGTGACAACACGGGGGGTGGGGTGGGAGGCAGGGGGCATAAGAGCCCGTGCTTTCGCCAGGAGGCACCAAGACAATTGCCTGGGTGGGTGGGCCACGTGGAGCCTGTCTGATCCTCCTTCCACATCAGAGACGGCAACATATTTGAAGATAGATGTCTGGTCCCCCACGTGGGGGGGGGCTCATTTCTCCTCTTACCTGTGTGGCGTGTCACACGTGCGCCAAAAGGATCAGTCGGTTCACACGGCGATGACATAATTGCTTGACTGTTCAGTTCAGCTCCTTATCGCCGTGAACGGGCCAAATATATTCCAGCTGGATTAAAGATGGGAAGATTCTTTTGAAATGAACTAATAGAATAATAAAAAAATTTTAAATAGCTACAAGAAAATGTAAGTGAAAAAAATGTGGGACGGGCTTGGCCTTCCTCAGTGAGATGCCCAAACGGCACGCACAAAGGGCCGTTCGCTGGCCCTTCCCAAGCCCGGGCTGACGAACAGCTACGGGGCCCGCATGAACAACGCCCCTTTCTTAACTATAAAATCTTTTATTACAAAGTCGTGAGCGTGTAACATAACCACATCACACTCGAGCACACCATGTGACATTTTAGGGGGTGTGTTCAAGTGAAAACTATAAATTATTACACCCATATTGTTACCCACACTCAAGCAGACCTTCCTCCTGCTGGACCCTCTGTGTGTTAAAATAACCCGTAAAAATCATCGAAGGTAAAACAGCGCATCGGGAACACGCCAGCATGTCCAGCAAATGACTGGCACCCCGGACAGGATGGGAACCTGTTCAGAACAATTTGAAACACGGGAGTGTGTTATTAAAGCCACGTGAGCAGTCATCATTGAAAGTGCTTAGTTTTCCCAATAAACAAATAAATTGAAATTTAAACACAGGTGTGTTTTTCACCTGTTAGGCTGGAAAGCTGATGGGATGCCTCATCTCGCTGCCAGTGGGGGAGCAGAACCGTGAGGAAGGGTGCGATCCTCCCGGAGGGACCATGGCAGGGCGCACCCACGAGTAATCATGAGTTACATGCACTCGAACCCCAGACACACCCATGCCCCAGGGAGGTCCTCAGACCCTTTGGGATTCCATCAGCATCAGCCGTGTGAAATGCCAGGCATGTGGACTCAACCAGGGCCGCCTGCCGGGGGAAAGCGACAAGAATGCCGAGACACGCTGGTGGGGGTGTGCCCACCTCGCTGCTTCGGGGACAGTCTAATGGTTTCCTTCAGAGTGACACATGTACCCTCTGTGGTTCAGGCATCTCACACCTGGGCATTTATTTACCTGACAGAGAAGAAAGGCACTAGCCAGACAAATAACAGCAGCGTTGTTTGTAACGCCCGGCAGCTGGAAACAGCCCGAGGTCATCGACAGGTGAGTGGACAACTGGTGCGGCCACACAGCAGGGCGGCACTCAGCAATCACAAGGAAAGAGCCACTGACAAACACGGGCCCCACGGACGGACATCAGTGTAACGGCGCCGAGGGAACAGAGCCGGATAAAAATCAGCACGGACCGTGGGATATTTACCTCGAGTTCTAGAAAGTGCCAAGAAATCCGCAGTGACAGACACAAGGTGGGTGCAGCCTAGGGACAGACAGGGGCAGGCCCAGGAGCCAGGGAGGGACGACGGGGCCGGGCCAGGAAGCCGCCCCCACGGGCGGTGGGTCTGTTCTCCGCGGTGAGTGGGGTTGTGGTTGCACAGGCGTGTAAAATGTCAACGGTCATCAGATGCACAGTGTCAAGCACACCCCCATTGAGCTGCCTATGAAATACGCTCAGTCCATGGAAACAGATTCTCATGTCTAAAGGGCCCTCTCTTCCCTGAGTGCATTCCCACTGACAGGGAAGCTAGTTCCTGTCAAGCAGTCAGAGCCGCAAATGCGTCCTGAGCCCGCCAGCCTGGCGGAAGTGCTGCATCTGGGCCCCCAGGGCAGGGGTGTCCAACCCACAGCCCGTGGGACGCCTGCAGCCCTACACAAAGTTGTAAGTTAAAACATTAGGAGACTTCTTTGTGATTACGTGTTGCAATGTATTTAATGTGAGGCCCAAGACAACACTTCTTCCAGGGTGGCAGAGACGCCAAAAGGGGGGGATACCCCTGGCCTGAAGGAGACCAGAACAAGAGTGGGGCTCGCTCTCCCAGGACCCCAGGCTGTCTAGAGCAGAGCCCATGGCCTGAGACCAAGCCCTGTGTGTGGGCGAGAGACTGGGAACGGCCTGTAGGTAGGTGGTCAGAGGGTATCACCAACCCAAGGAGCCCTGCCCTGCCTCCCTGGGACACACGGCAGGAATGTCTGCTCCGGAACCCAGAATTTCAGGAGGCGTCCTGGCCACTGTCCTGCCCCGGTGGCTGGGCAGGTGGCAGAGCCGGGGCCGGACCCTGTGGCCGTCGTGAGGACAGTGGGTGTGTCTCACACACCCACTCAGAGGCACCCACCGCACCAGCACCTGCTCGGGTGTGCTCTGTGTGACATGGCCCCCAGGCCAGCGAATGCAGACGGCCGTGGCTGCGGTGCTGGAGAAGCAGAACCAATGGAAGGAGGGCATGCTCGGCACACGCAAGGGCTGGCGCCCGGCAGCCACCCCACAGGTGTGTGCTGAGTGAACGAACAAATGATGAACGAACGGAGTGAGTGAGGACCGTATTCTCTCAGATGCCCAAGCCCTGGCGCCGGCCAGCTGACACTCGGCTGTCCTTGCCCACTGCCTCCTTGGATTCAAACCAAAGGAGGAAAGGGTTTCAAAAATGCCTGATAAATGTCTGGTCCAATAGAGTGTACGACATGGGGTCAAGCCCCGTGTGGTAGGAATGACCCGCAGAGACAGAAAAGCCAGGAGTTCTGCCCGTGGCCGGAAAGGCTGGTCTGTGGACGGAAGAAGCCGGGAGACGACCACTGCAGGGAGAGCCGAGAAGCCGCCGCCTGCGTTCGCTTTGAGCAGGACCACCCCGAGCCAAGCTTCCTCCATCCCCAGAGGCGATCGGGTGGCATGGGGTGATTGCCAGATGCGGGCCTCTCCTGATGGTTTGAATTCCACCGAGTTCTGAACTCCCTCTATTGATTCCAGGGCTTTCCTGCAGAGCAACGTGCCTTTCCGAGTTAGACGGGCTCGGTGTTCCGCCTGCCAGGGGTCACTGTGGGGAGGCAACCAAAAGCCTGTCTGCGTGGTGGGTGCCCATGGCGTCGGAGCGACCGCCTTGCAGAAGGAGACCTGAGGTCCTGGCAGAGGGTCAGGGCTGGGAGCCTCCTCCTGACTCCGGTGACTCCCCACAGTGCCAAACAGGATGTCGTGTGCAGCTGAGTCGATGAACTTTTTACCTCTCGGACAGCTTGGGAGGGTTTAGTTCACGCTCTAACTGTCCTTGGTCAGATTCCTTTTGGATGAGAGTGGGGCAGTAAGGTTGGCTCTGACCATGACTTTGACCTCAGCGGGGAAGCGCCTGCACTTGTTTGGAGTGCTGGCCAGGCAGAGGCGATGGGGCTCCTCTCTGAAGCCCCGAGCCCATGGGTTTGGGGCTTGCTGGGGAGGGAGGGGACGTTTGCCAGGCCCAGTGACTCATGGAGCCAGGGTGCTGGCGAGTGGGGGACAAGGAGTGAATTGGACTCCTCCCAGGGGATCCCTGCTGCGTACAGGGCAACAGAGGGAGGTTGGCAGGGCCCATGCGTGCCGTCTGGCCGTGAACTTCCATTTTACAGACCAGAGGAAAGAGGCCCAGGGCTGCTGGTAAAGTGCCCACTGGCAGCGAGATTCGAAGTGGAAATCCGTGTGCAGCTGCAGCTCCCGCGCGGAGTCAGAAGGCCTGGCACGCGTCCTTTGGTGGCCTCTGTCCCCTGGGGACCGCAGACACCTTCAATGCTGAAATTCCACGATGTTTTGCTCAGAATGTATCTCCCTGGTCTTCTGACTTCGTCACCTTCCCAACAGAAGAGAAGAGAAGTTCAAGTCCACAATCAAAAGACTAAAGATGGCTCTGGGCTTCTGCCCTCGGGCCTCCTTTGCCCTGGGGCCCAGCCTCCCCATCGCCGGAACCCAGTCATTCGCAGAAAGAACAAAACCAAAAGTGGAAACAATACCGATGACAGCCTGGTCACCAGACTCCAGGCTCCTTGGCAGAGCCAAAGGAGCTGGCCTCTCCCCAGCCGCCTCCTCCCTGAAGAAGTGCCCGGGTCCCTTCCCTGTCCCAGCCTGGCTCTCCCTTCCTCGGGTCTTCAGAACTTCCTGAGGAAGCCCATTCCCTGGCTTGGGCCCATCAGGAAGCTGCCAGACCCTCCCACCTGGCGTAGGTGCCATCCCCCCATCTGCAGATTCAGCACACGTCCTAGTGCATCTGCAGCAGATCCTAGGCATCTAGGGGGCTGGCTGGGGCCCCCTGGGGCACAGGCCCCGACTTACCAGTCTCTGTGTTCCTAATTCCAGCACCTTCTGAAATCGAGAGGCCCTCACCTCATCTGCTGGGCTGATGAACACAGGAGCGGATGAGCAGGGATGGCGAGATTAGCTTGGGTGAGGCCTCTTGGCCTCTGTAAGCCCTGCCCCCTCCCGATGAACATCCCAACCCAGCACTGCCCAGGTCTAGGCCCTCACGCCCCGGGCCATCCACAGTTCTCCTAGCACCTGTGCATGTCACCTGCCACCTCCATCAGCCACGCACTGTTCCCAAGCTTGGCTCTTCTAGTTCGTGTCACCAAAACACTTTGCAGTTTATTTCACGATCCCCAACTTTAAATATGGGACACGTTTTTTCAAAATATCCTCGCTCTGCGCCTTCAGGCTGACTCAGCACTCTGTGGGTGGGACCTGGTTCTCAGTCCTTGGAAGACTCACCTGTGAGGGAGTCTGGGTGCCTGACAGGTGGTGGAGGCTTGACTAGAGCCGCTGGCCACTCTGATGGAGAAGAGGACACATCAGATGAAGAACAAGGTACACTGGGCATGTCTACCTCAGACTGTGCCCTCGGCAGGCCTGTTGCTTGCCTCCACCCAGGCCCCGCCGTCGGTCACCATGGTGGTGGCAGTGGGGGTGTTAGCAGGCCCCGAGTGGGCAGAGAAGGGTCAAACCCTGCAGACTTCAGGGGACACCCACCGTTAGAGGGCCCCCACAAAACAGCTGGTCAGGCTTGGGGACAGAGGCAGGCGTCTCTGTGTGATTCTAGTCTTAGAAAAGAAGAAATGTGGAAAACCCAACCTTGTCCATTATGGCTTGGGAGTTGATGTGGGACACCTGGGCCTGGGGCGAGGGGGCACGCGAGAAGGTGTGGGACCAGGCAGATCAAGGTGGAAAAGGAAGCACCTTCCCCCGGGCTCCCGTGAGGAGGTCACACGTTTAGTTTGGGGCCTCAGTGCTTGGACAGTGCGTTTTCTCACCGACAGACAAGGGCAAGCAGATGGAATCACAGGGAATCTCCAGACCTCTCCATTTTCTTCCGTGTGTGGCAAAAGAGGGCTTCTAAAAACATTTCCATTTCACATAAGCAATGCAAAAATAACAGCTTAAAAACAAGTCATCTGAGTGGAGTGAGATGATATTGGGAAAAATATCTCATGGCCAAAATATAAATAAGCGGCCCTGGCTGGTGTGGCACAGTGGGTTGGAGCGTCATCCCATAACCGGAAAGGTTGCAGGTTCGATTCCCACCCGGCCAGACCACAGGCCTGGGTTGCGGATTCAGTCCCCAACCGGGGCATGTGCAAGAGGCAACCGATCAATGTTCCTCTCTCATTTTGATGACTCCCTCCCTCTCTGCCTCTCCCTCCAAAGTCAGTAAGCATACTTTTGGGTGAGGACTGAAAAGGAAATACATATATATGAATAGATATGATTAATTATGAGAAGGCATGAAGTTCTAAGGTCAGGGTGGTTCTCCACGATCCAGGAGTCACAGCCCTTCGTGGGACCCGCCCCATAGGCTCGTCTCCTTTCCCCCACCTGCTTCTAAACCCTCCTGCAAGCCCCCCAAAGGCCCACGTGCCCAGCCTGGCTGCGGGCTCACAACGCTGATGGCGGGTCACGCTGACCACGGGTCACACTGACCTTGGGTCACACTGCACACAGACACGTGTCCTGCACAGTGGCTGGGCCCATGGAAGGGGCTCTCCCAGAACATCGGAGAAACGGCAATGCTTTTGCGACAGTGACACTTCAAATAATAATTTATTAGGTTACTTCTTATCCTATGCCGGAGTACACCCTCGGTAGACCCAAGACGGGCGTGTTTAACTGTCTGGTTTATAAAAAGCAGCAGAACTTTGAGAAAACAAACAGTGGTCACCAAATGTCTTCAGAAGGACGAGCTTTTTTTTTCTATTTCGAAGCGATCAAAGAAATCGCTCAGGAACAGCTGTCAGATTCTGACTGGAGACGTCTGTAAATGCCAAGACATTAGAAATGTAACAGGATTTCAGAGTAAGGAGGTAAAGAATAGGTGGTTGTAGACCATACGCAGGCAGAGGGCTAGCTGCCCCGGAAGGCCCCGTGGGAGAGGAAGGGCTGGGGGTCAGGAACCGGAATTCACAAGAGGAGACGCAATCAGTAAACAAACACTTGGGGAAATTTCTCGCAGCACTGGGGATGGTATGAACACAATTAAAATAATTACATACCATTTGACCTATCAAGTTAACAAAGCTTGTAAAAATAAACATCCTGGCCAGAGAAGGTAAGGAAACGCCAGTCCCTTCAGTTCCCCGTGGACAATGCCGATCCAGAGCTAGAAACTATCTGCAGTGACGGACCAAGTGCTCCAGCTTCTGGGACTCCCATGGTGATGAAAACAAACCCCAGAAAAGCTTCAGGGAGCAGTTTCCATCACATGATAATTCGTGAGAGTGAGACGCCGGCAGTGTTCTACACGCCCCCCACCCCCAAAGAGACGCGATGGTTCCGGACGCACACTCTTTGGCAGAAGTGAGTAGTCGCACTTTAAAAGAGCTGATCCTAACCAGGAAACTGTGTCTGACGTGAGCGGACGTTAAGCGGAAAAGCAGAGCATGCACCCGACTCCGCCGTGGGTCACACCCCCAGTAAGGAGGGTGCCCCTGGAAGGAAGGGTGGGAGAGGCTCACAGAGGTGCGTCTGCGATGGGGTGCGGAGCGGTCTCCTTCTACCTGCTCACGTCTTACCCACCCGCTTTCAGACGCCGGTCAGCGGCTCTCAGATTTCCACACGCAGGAGCGCCACTAGGAGTGCTCCTTGGACACGGGGACTCCTGGGCCCTGATGGTCTGATCTAGGAGATCCGGAAGCGGCGTTCCCATTAGCACTCCAGGGGGTTATAATGCCTGCTCTCGGGCACCAGCTGTGTGACGCCCAGTTCAAGTCCACGGTGACTCTAACAACGCAAGGTTAGCACGGGCCCCAAACTAAGGACACAGTCCTTCAGTTCTGGCACTCATCACCCCAGGTTGGCACCAGGTCCCACAAGTTACAGGTCAAGTTCCCCACAAGACTGCCCTCACTCCAGCTGCACAGCAGGGCCTGAGGATGCCCCAACTTCTGTCCAACCTGGCTGTGAACATTGGGGTTCCCACGATTCCTACCTTATGTTTGAGAATTTGCTGGGACAATTCCCACCACTCAGGGAAGCGCCACACAGCAGACGCTCGAACCACCTGGCTCCACTCACCCGCAGAATTTTTCAATCGACGACCTGACGGAGCTTGGAAAGAAGCCACGGAGCGGAAACTGGACGACGTCAACCTGCAGTCAGTGAATATAGCCCAGTCCTACAGACGGGTTTTCCCTTCCCTGTGGTTTTCTCGGTCACATCTTCTCCCGCCAGCTCAGTCCACGGGGAGAGCACAGTATGTGAGGCGTACAGCGCACACGCTGTGTGAACTGTGTCTGCGAAGAGGCTTCGGGCCAACGGAGGGATGCGAGTGGTTAAGTTTTGGGTGGAGCCAAAGCGATAGGTGGATTTTCAAGGCGTGGTGGGTTAATCGTACTTGTAGTTACAGCTTTGTTTTAAAGAACACAAATTAAAGTCAGAAAAAAGGTGCCTAGGGCCAGGTGTAGGGAGGGGCGTCCACAGCTCCTGAGCCCAGCCCTCCCGGAACCCGGCCTGAGGCCTCCCCAGCACGCTCACCAGTCCACCAGCCAGGGAGCCCTCACAGCTGAAGGTCAGCGTTTCCCCTGGGCCTTTATTACCTAAGAATGGCTGATTATGTCATCGGCCGCCTGATTAAAGACAACCCCCAGCCCCCTGCCCTCCCCAGTTCTCCAGTCACAGGCCTGGTCTTTCTGGCCTAGGCCCCCCCTCCCTCCCAGTGACCTAAGTCCCACCTCATTAGCATAAATTCAGGTTTGGCCACAAGGTGCTCCTTAGGAACGGTGAAGACGCTTGAATCTCGCAGGAAATTCCAAGGGCATTGCGCGGAATGGGGACAGAGACCAGATGTGCTCTTTACTGCATCGTGAGGACTCAAGTGCGGGAATTATACTTTGAAAAATGCTAGAATCTGCACAATTTTAACTTTAAAAAATAGATTTCAGGTTGTCTATGCAGGGGGTAACTGGGGGCGCAGGAGGACAGGGCAGCAGGGAAGAGTTCCCATGGGGTCTTGGAGCTGGGCCCCCGGCGATAATAAGGGTGCCCAGGAGAGGGTGGGTGCGAGGGGCAGGCACACACGGAGGGTGAATATGTGACCGTGTACCCACACAGCGCATTTCTGGAAGGAGTGCTGTGTCCCGTGGTAGCCGGAGTTCACGTCCACGGGCGGGAGAGGCGACTGAGAGCAGGTTGTGACGAGCCACCTTCTCCGAACGAGGGGTCTGCCTCACCTGCCCTTCGGGGGAGTGTTTATGAAGGTGCAGGTGGCATGGCCAACCCAGAGGGTGGAAGGACAGGGGCACCGCAGCCGGGAAGGAGGGCCGCCGTGTCGTGGGGCTTGTTTCGGTTTTACACGTATGTTCGCCATGTGTGCCTGTGTGAGCATGCGCATGTCTGAACAACATCTGGGCTCCACAAGTGTGTTGAAGAGTCTCAAGTGCCTGCTTCTAACGCTGTGGCTTCCACGCAGGGGCGTGCTGGGGGCTGCAGACGGTGACTGTCAGCGAACACAAAGTGAGGCAATGACGTGAGAAATGACAGGGACCATCCGAGGAACAAGGGCAGCCACGGAAGGACGAGGGGGCCACTGGCAGGGACCTCACAGAAAAGGTCAGAGTGGAGAGACCGTCGGGAATCACACTGGCAGGGTCAGGCGCCTGCCCCATGTGAGCTGGATATGGGTCTAGTATCCGTAGAAGAAATACCAGGATGGGCGGACGCATCGTGAGTGACACATTGACTTAAAGGACCTGCAGGACTGAGTACCAAGTGCAGGCACAAGTGCCTTTGCCTGTGGGACAGGGTAACACCAAACCGAGAGAGCGGACATGGGAGGGCAGCACAGCGCGGCCCCCCAGGGTGTCAAGGACCGAGAGGAAGCCATTAAGGAGATAGGAAAGAGCAGCTGAGACCCTGGAAGGGAGATTCCCGGGCACACACAAGAGCCGCCCTGCTGCTCTGCCCCTGCGGCCCATTGGAATGCACACGGGTCACACTTGCTAACCTGCAAAATCAACTAAGCTGGACATAAATCGGTAATTTTCCAAATTCTGCAGAGAAGTTCCCGTCAACACTACGTGGACAGAGCTAGCGGGAGCCAAGGTGGCTACCAGCCGGTAGAGCTGATTCAAGTAGACAGAGGAGGGTCAGGACAGACTTCAGTGGGAATGAGACTTGGTGTTGGCAGAGAAATGTGCCCCGCCCAGCAGAAGCCAGGCCCGTCAGTGACCAAAAAGCACCAGGAGGAGCTGGTTCCTTGGTTAAAAAGTGAAACAAAGGTACATGGTACCCTGAACTCACGCCCGAGTACCATGTAGGCCAATGACTTAATAAACAAAGCAAAGACCTATGAATATTGATACAACCTCTGCCTAAAGGAGGGCCTTCTGAATAAATAAATCACTTACATGAATTATTTTACATATCCGTAAAGGTGGGGCAAAAGCAAAAAAATGTGTTACAGAAACTGAACGAGGGCGTTCCAGAAAGGGGCGGCCAGTCACGTCAGGCAGTGCGTGAGGGGCGCAGGGCACCAGCGAGGTTGAAGAACGGCGAGACTCAGACAGGTGCACCCTGTGAAGGAAGGGCCAGGTGGCCAGGACAGCATGGGGCCAGGCCAGGGGACAGCCAGGCCTCGCTTCGTTATCAGGTTACAAAAGTGCTGCGTAAACAAAGGCCACCTGGGCAGGGGATGCCACCTGCCTGATTTCATTCTCCGTGACTGTCAACATTGACATTTGGAGACTCTTTGAAAACAAATTTAATTAGTCCAGCAAACACTGGCCTCTCTGCAGGCAGAGGGGTCCGATGCGAATGCCTGGCCCAGGGTACTGCCTCCGATGCCTCCGCAAGGGAGTCCCGCATTGTGGAGTGCGTGTGGGCGGAATTGCTTTTCACGCATTGTGGAGTACGTGTGGGCGGAATTGCTTTTCTAATTATTTTCCCTTCACCCAACACAGCCAGCGAGCAGCTTTCTGCAGAGTAGGCAGGAGAGATGGGGGACCTTCAAAGACAGATCGCTCCCGTTGGGGGAGAAAATAGTTAAGAATAAAGGCGGAGACAGCGGCGTGACACCAGACTCGCTGCTGCCACCCTCCCCAGATGGGATTTCAAAGAAACTATTCAATCTGTCCTTAAATACAAGCGGTTTTGTTTCATCTTCATATATTTTCTCAGGAAACAAATACTTTTGAAATGTCTGGCAACCAGAACAAAGTGCCTAATTTATAGAGTGCATGCCATGTCCCCATTTTAAAATGACATTTATTTCCTGGTATTCAAGAAAGAAACTAGACACTTATTCCAAAAAAAAGGTTAGAAAAAATATCCCTCTTAGGAATTGCAATCCTGTTTAGTTCTTGTGACTTGGCCAAGATGCACATAGGAGACTGGGGGGTTGGGGGTGGCACTCTTCCTCAGTGCGGACGGGCTCAAACAGTCCCCTCGTAGGGACTCAGGAGCAGTTTTTCTTGGTGACAACCCCTCGATTTAGATGGATACCCTTCTACCTTTCACGTCCGTTGACTTTGTAATTCAGCTGTTCAGTGCACCCGTCTGCCGCCCTGCGTCTGTGGACCTCCCGTTCTCCCGGCCGGAGGCAGGGTCCCTGGGAATCTCCCGTCCTGGGGCCTCACCTGGAAGATCAGAGGCCTGGGCCCGAATTCGCAGGGTGTCACTAAGAGGTTCTCACCTTCACTGAAGCCGCTTTCTTCCCTCTCAGGCAGGAGCTGAGTAAAGGGGCTCCTTCCCGGCCCACCTGCTATTGGGAGGGACAGGCTCCCTGAGGGGGAGCATTGGGTGAGAGGGGACCCTCCGTAGGGAGAGAAGACCCCGGTGGACACAGACGCTTGTTTAGAGCAGAGAACCCGTTGGCATTTGAGAGGAGCCCCCAGCTGCTCACGGCACACGAGGATTTCGGATTTGAGTGGGCGTTTGTGTTCTGTGGAAGCTCACAAAGAGGGCTTTTCCTCCCCTGCAGGAGAAGAGAAGTGGAGATCAACAAGCCCCCCTTTAGGGTGCACAGGGGGCAGCGAGAGTCTGTAGTTACGGTGAACGGTGAACACGTGAGCCCCGGGGAGAAGGGGCTTGAGCCGTTCTGCCCTCAAGGCCTGAGGTCCCGCTCCGTCCGAGGCTCCTGCTCCATCCCATCCCGGCCCCGCCTCTCCTGCTCCCCCAATCTGCGCTCAGCTCGCTTCCTCTGGGGCACGCCCTGCTTTGCAGAGAGACGTCTGTGTAGACATCTGTGCATGACCCCCCACCAAACTCGGGGTCTGGGCAGAGACGTGGTCAGTTTCACTTCCAAACGCCCACCTCCTGCCCTGGGGTGACACCTGGGGGGGACACTCAGTAACACGAAATCAGTGCCCCTCTCATGATGATAAGGGGCTTTGATGATGTCTACCCTTTGTTCTGAAGTGCTCACTCTTTTATCTTAAGTCTCTTCCTTAATACACTGCTAAACAGGCTTCTGTCCCTAAACCAATAAACACATTCAAGTATCTTCTCTCAGGAGGAGAAAACGAGGGGGGGAGGGGAGGGAGGGGGACAGGAGAAGATTAGGTGCCACCAGAGGAGAGAGGGGGCCCAGAATGCCCCAGGGGACAGTGGCACCACCAGAGAAGGTTGATGTCATGAGAAGGCCAACCAGACGTGCCAGAGCCCTGAGAGCCACACTGGGAAAGTTCCCAAACATCCCAGAGACAGGGAGTCCCCTGCCCTGGCTGGGGCCACCGAGCAGGGGAGGGGAGGGATGGTTCCAAAAGGGACCCCACTTGTCCCCCTGCTTTGGTGAGACCCGCTTCCACGCTAGGGTTGTCTTTCCTTTGTTCGTCCATTCCTTCCACAAGCGGGTGTAGGCCACCAGCGTGCCAGGCCTCGCGCTGTGGTGTCTGTGCCACTCAGGCTGCCATGGCAGCCGCACCATGGCCTGGCACCTCAGAGATAGCAGACGCTCACTTCACCCAGCTCGGGGGCTGGAAGTCGGGGGCGAGGCACTGCAGAGGGCCACCTCTCCCTGTGACCTCACAGGCTGAAGGGACAGGGAGCTCTCTAAGGTCTCCTGGACATATAAGGACACTACCTCATTCAGAGGATCCCACCCTCGTGATCTGGTCCCCTCCCACAGGACCAGCTCCCAGCACCGTCGCATGGGGGTAGGTTTCAGCATGTGAGTCTGGGGGGCACAGCCTCTCAGTGTCCTGGACGCAGCAGGAAGGTCGCTTCGGCCGCAGCAGTTGCATCCGCAGGGGGAGCAGACGGGGCAGGTCCAGAGCCCTGTTTCAGAGAGAAGAGGGGGTGTGGGCCCATGCATGTGCAGGAAGTATGTGCCGTATATACTGTATAGTATGTCTTTTTAGTTCATCTCTTAGTAAATCCATTGCCGGGAAGGTGTCCTGGTATCTTCCTCGAGTTTGGAGTCAGGAGAGGGACAGGCAGGTGGACACAAGAGCCAAGTTCTCCGAGTGGGTGGCCCTTCCTTCCAGCACTGAGCTCACAGTCACTTTGCCTGCCGCTGCCCCGGGGCGCCTGGTCCTCCGGGCCCTGCTCAGTGTGGCTGAGGAGGACTTTGCTCTTCCCTTGTCCCAGGGGGAGTGACAAGTGGTCATCTGCCCGGCCACCTCACACAAGTCCCACTCCCACCTGCTCCCACAGGTCACATCAGTCTGGCTGTTATTCCGGGGACAGCGCCTCCTGCCGGCACGCAGAGCATGGCCGGTGATGCCACGGTGTCTGGGAGGGCAGCTGGAACCCGCACGGCTGCTGTTCGCACAGACACACACACGTGTGACGCTGAGTCCCCTTGGTTTTCGTACACGCTCCCTCTTACATGCTACAGCCCAGCGCGCCGGCCAGTGCCAGCTGCTGACATGCCAACGCCAGAACTGCTGTGAAAAAGCAATAATGAGCCCGGAGGGCTTGCTTCCAGGCCCCTGCAGAGAATCCTGTGTGACGATGACAAGCCGTCCCGTGAAAGTGACACCTCGCGGTGCCCAGGGCCCCTCCTCCGACATGTGCCGGTCAGATGCCAGTGCCTTGGTGGCCGGGGCGGCCTGGGCTCTATCTGGGCCTCTCTGTGAGGGGCCGTTTTCGCTTCTCAGCTGTGGCCTCGGCTGGTCGGAGGCAGACCCGCCATCGAAGCCACCCCTTGCCGTCCACTCCGCAGCAGGTGACCTGGTGAGTCCTCTCCTTCCTGTCACCACCAAACCCCGCCAATGACAGGCACCATGAATCTTGTCACCGTGAAGGCAGCGCCTGCAAGAACCATTTTGTCGACAAAAGTGTTATCTTCCTTTTTATATTTATGGTGCTTGCTGGAGGCTCCTCACTTGGTCGGCAGGTCCTGGACGAGGCAGAACTTCAGGGATGCCACCTGTTCTGGGGACAGGGATCCTCCCTGCAATGAGGAGGTTGCTGGAACTGTGACAGATGGGGGACAACCCCTGTTTCTTAGGGTCGGTGGAGGTTCCAGGGAGCCCCAGGAAAGAGGCACTGAGTCAGGCAGCTAGGCCAGGACCTGCGGGTGCCTTCCTGATGGTTGCCGCCCGAGGCCCTGGCGTCACCTCGCTGAGCTAATGTTTATTGATGCTGTTTTCTGTTAATTAAATTAGCTCTCTCTGCAGCCGTGCTGGCAGGCAGGGCCGCCTGGTGGGTGGAGGGGGTCTGTTTTCCCAGGTGCTGGGTGGGGTGGCAGCCAAGGGAAGTGAAACGCGATCCCCCCACGTGTGAGCTGCCTCTGTCACCAGGGCCGCACTCGGGTTTCAGCCCATCTTGCTTCAATTGCGTGCGGGATGCACAAAACTCTACTTGGAAAAATGAAACCCAGACGGCGCGATTCTGATCGAAAATTACGGCTCTCCAACATAAACCACATTAGACGTCATTAAATTTTATGGGTTATGATTCCCTAGTGGACAGCACACCAGCTCCGCGTTCGGAGAACGGCATGCAGTGAATTCGAGTCCAGGTGATTTACCGAGGCAATGAGGATGTCAGTGGATGGCTTCCCTCGCGCAGACGGCAGGTTGGATGAGAACCGGGTCTGCTTGCCTTTGTCACTGTCGGTCCCTTTCCTTCACGGACTCCATGTTTGCCAGGTCACCTTCTCCTTGCTAAAACACATCTGGGATGTGGCAACATCTGCCCCTCACACCCTTTGGCGGCCAGGTGTGGACAGGTGCGGAGCCAAAAAACCGATTGTCCGAAGCACACCCCCTCCCGGGTGACACCGTGACCAAGTGTCCTTTGGGGGTTCATTTACTGCCGCGTTTTGTTTTGTTATGTTTTGCTTTGCATTTTTGTGCCTTTTGATGGTGATCTCGAGGTTGAAACTGGTGTGCTGCTGCGGGCAGGTGCTGCTGAGCTCCAGAAGGCCGCACCGCCCTACGGAGCCAAAGCGGCCTAGGTACGCTTCGCTCAGGCCTGCGGGCGGCGCTGTCACCCGAGACTCAGCACCGGTGGGCGAGCAGTGCCCAGCAACCCCATCTGCACGCGAGGCCGCCCCTCGAAGGGCCGAGGTTCACTAGGGCGCCGAGGAGCCGTGCAGATCGGAAACAAAGGGATGTTTCTGGATTCGAGAGAGGACAGCTGAGCTTTACCATGCAGTGGCAACGGTGGTGTTGTGAGGATGAATGCCAAAGAGCTGTCCGGTCCGCCACCTTGGTCATGGGCATCTTGACCTCTCTCAGCTGGTGCTTCACCGTGAAGAAACGCCGCATGTAATTGGTTCTGTATGACACGTTGGTACTGAACGAGGCGCCTTGGAACAGAAACACTCGAAGTCAGGGCTGTGTGTTGTTAGGTGGCAATCGGCTGCTGAGAGGGCGGTGGCCACAGGCGGCCAGGACACTCAGCCCGTGTTTCCAGCGGGGGCAGCGGCGCCGCGTTCCTTGGCCTGGTGTCTGTGCTGTCTGGGGGGAGGGGGTGGGGGGAGCGGCTGCTCTGAGGAAGAAAAAGGGGCTGCAACCTGTTTTAATTACCAAGTTGCACGTGGAGAAACTTCCATGTGAAATCACTAAGGGGCTTCACCTGCCATCTCGTCTCCTGGAGAAGAGGAGAGTTAAAATTTTTTTTCTCCTCCCCCGAGGACGTGTTTATTGATTTTAGAGAGGAAGGGAGAAAGAGAAACGTCGATTGGTTGCCTGCCGTTCACGCCCTGACCCAGAATCGAACACGAGACACTTTTGTGCACGGGACAGTGGCTGAGCTGCCTGCCAGGCCGCGGAGGGTCAGGACTCTGCTCCACGCCCTCTCTGCCCTTGGGGCCGCAGCCTTGAAGCTGCTGGGCCGGCGTGGACTCTGCTGCTTCGTTTTGTCGTCCGCACGAAAGCTCGGCCTTTTTCGATAAGCACCACCCACAGCCCCATCCTTCACAGCTGTATGCTTTGCCGTCCTTTAACCACCCTGGTGCTCATTTCTGGCCCCTCCCGCTGGGCGGGATCTGCAACAGGGGCCGTGCATATTGCCCACTGCACAGCAGCGCCCAGCAGGGGGCACGTGGGGATGGACCCTGCTCACGTGAACTGGCGCAGCCAGGCCGCAGCCGTGGCTCCGTGCAGGAAGGGCTGCTTGTCAGCTTTGTGAGCCTGGCGGCGGGGGCCCCCAGAAGGACTCACACGGGCCAGGGGGCCCCCCGGTTGGACCTGCAGGTTGTGGCTCGTAAAAACAGGGTGAGGGGCCCATGAGCTGTGTCCCTCATGACTCTGCCGGACTCCGATCACTATTGTTAAGTGCGGACCCACTCCAAGAAGCGGGGTGCCTGGGTCAAAGTAAAACGTGATTCATCTAGAAGCGCCCATTTCAGGAAGCAGAATAGCCCGGTGAGTGCAGGCCAACGAGACTTCTGGTTTCAGGACAAGTTCTTACCAATTAAATGGCAAAGGTCAAGATTCTGATGGGGAAGCCGTGGGGCTTCTGGAAAGGAGTGAACCTCCTCAGTGCCTCTGGCGCGCCGGCCGAGCCAGCGGGGCTCCTGTGCCGGTCACTCTCTTTTGCTCGTGAATGCTGAGAAGGGGCTTGGGTCCTCCTGGCTCGACCCTGGACGAGAACGGGGTTTTAAACAAGGGAAGGGAGGCTGGCATCTGTTCAGAGCTCCTTCATGCCAGAAAATCTGCCTTTACCCACATTTTCTCAGGAAACCGCCCCACATGGCAGTGTCTTCTGAAAAATTGGATGATTCACTTAGCCACCCTCCAAGGTCCTTTGGGCTGTGGAACAATGATTCTTACATTGTGTGTGCTGGACTTGGCCGTTTGTTGGGGGCGTTTTTCGTGCTGGCATTGTAACCAGGAGTGTGCCTTTATTAACATTCTAGAACTGTTTTCCCCAGACCCTGTGGCTTTCTGCCCTAATGAAGCGCCACGGTGGGCTGCTGCTAGTGTCTCATCTGCAGAGCCCCCTCCCAGGCTGTAGAGACCCCGGCCTGCGGCCTCGCTTGTCCTGCAATACATCTGCTTCCCATTTGAGGAATTAAGCCACAAACACATGGGGAAATACTAAAAATGTATTATATCGTTTTTAAAAATATTCTCTCTCTAACTGGCTGAAGTACGTTTTCTCTGTTTATCCGATCAGGCAGGAGTTGCATTTCCTGCCGGCACCTTCCTGTGGCACCCACCCCACCCTCTACGGCTCCCCATGGGGAGCAGGTGTCTCCACGCCAACAAGGCCAACCCACCCGCAGCACCCTCCGAAACGCAACCCCACTGGCGATGCTGCGCCGCTCGGCACGCTGAAACATGGCAGCATGGGGAGACCACAGGGGGTCTCTTAAGGACTCCCGAGCAACGGCGACCAGGACCGCGCTGAGGGCCACACTCGCTGTGACCTGGAGGCACCAGTGCCTACGGGGGTGGGGAGGGGGGCCCTCACTTTGGTCACAGCCAAGCCATGGTCCTTCCCCAGGCTGCAGTGCTGCCTGATTTCCAGCTGGTCCTTGACCTCCAGTTTCCACTGGCAGAGTAAAAAATGTTTAAATAGGAACTATAAACCTACTAATTGAAAAAGGTAAAAACACCTTCAGTAGGAAATTCATATAAAGCAAGTAAAAATTAAATAGTAATTACATGAGAAAATGTGAACTTATCAGTAAACAAGACTTCAAGTTCACATAATAGGAAGATACTCCTCCCCTGCCACCCCCCGTCCAACAGCGGATAAAAATATTTATTGGAGCCACTTCTCAGGCAGGCCATGTCACCACACGTACCGAAAGCCTTAAAACATGTGTGGCTTTGGGCCCTAGATGTTCGCTGCTTGGCATTCTTTGGAAAGAATGAGGCTAGAGACATGTCCGATGTCTTAGTTTCCAAGGCTGTTTGGACCAGGACGGTGACACCCAGAAAACGCGCAGCCAGCCCATGGTTGGCCGTCCCTCGCACTCCGGGGCAGCCACAACCCGAGTTTCCCGCCAGCATGGAGGTGGGGGGGCCGGGTCATGAGGCCGGGGTCTTGTTCCAGACGTGAGCAGCTGAGCCTCCCAGGGTGTGATCCTGCCTCTGCTAACCCCATCACTCCAAACAATGGGAGCAGGGTCTTGTCGCTGCTCAGAGGAGGCGGTCACTGACCACTGTCGCCTGTGTCCCAGGCTCTGCTGACCCTTCAGCTTTGACCCCGTGCACCCCTGCCCGGTGCTCTGCTTCCTCTGTTTGTGCCAACACTGGGTCCTCCCCCAACAAGCAACGTTTGTCCTGTTTCCTGCCCCAACACCGCAGGGCGCCCCACCCCCCACCCAGGCCTCCCAGGTGGCAGAGAGAAGGAGCCGGATCTTCCACAGTGAGAAGGGAGGCGGCAGGCAGACGTTTAGCTGTATTTTAGCCTAAATCAAATTAATCCGGGAAATGGCATTTGCAGTCCATTCCTAATGACCGTGCATGAGTGGAAACGTGCTATTTTCCCATGAAACGTTACACTGTCTCGCTCACCCAAGTGGCAGAATGAATGAGAACGGAGTGAGGGTTGCCGAGAAGCACGTGGCAAACAAAGTAAATGCTGCTCCCCAGGCCGAGCCCTCTCCGTGCGAAGGGTAACGTTTCTGCGGAGTCCCGCTGGCCGCACGGTGTTGGAGTCGACAATCTGACCCTCCGTGACTGCACGAGGTCTGGTGACGCTGTCAGGCAGGAATGAACGGGCCCGCTCCGTGCAGAAGGGAGGTTCACTTGGTTTGGCCCTTTTCCTGGCATTGGCGTCAAAGGGAAACCATCAGAGGGAAGGCTCGGAGGGTGAGGCCTTGAAAACACCGGCACACCCTTGTGGGGTTGGAGTGGGGCTCACTCCGAGGAGACCCAGCACCGGTGACACACTGTCCCCCAGCATCCGCAGACTGAAATGCCTTTAAAGCTACGCATCTGCTGGGGGAGGTCCGAGGTCCCGCCGCTGAGGGTGGTTCATGGCCCACTGTTTCCTTTTAACCCCTTCTCTGATCTTTCATTAAAGAAGCAGAGAAAGGTCATTGGTGAAGATCTTCCATTCCCAGAAAAGGAAGGAAGAAGGGAAGGAAAGGGGAGCTCCCCTGAAAGGCCCCACACCCAACGCCGCGCGTCGGCGTTCTCGGCTCTTCCTACCAGCCAGTGTTACATGCAAGACTTCAAGGGGGCTGTCGTCATGGCAGCCTGTGCGGTTCGGCGCCCCAGGTTTGAGTGCCACGTGAGCGAGCACACACGCGTTCAGGACAGACGACGGGGCGGGTGTTGGGCGGGTGGCAGGGCCAGTGAAGAGTAGCTGCGATGTGATACTGTCTTCAAAACAACAGTGACAGCAAACAAGGGTGGGACAGGGTCCTCTGTTTGTGCCGAGGCACTTGACAATCTCTCAGTGGGTCCTTTTCTATAAAAACACAGACATGAGTGGGTTTGCCTGTTTTTCCAGTGAATGCTGGGCCCCGCTTCCTGCTTGCAGCTGCCTGCTCACCCCCCGGGCTGTGTCCACCTCTGGCCCCAGGACCTGTCTCAGCCCAGATGACAGGTGAGGGTAATGAGGGACAACGGAGCTTACATCGATTCAACCTCGAGGGGCTGGGCCCTTGTTCCGGCACTCTGCAGCACCGGCCCCCTGCACCCGGGCTTGTTCTGGCTCACCCCCTCTGTGCCCCTCTCCGCCCAGGCAGCTCCTGCTAATTGTCGTTCGTGAGTCCCAGACACGCACGACAGTCTGTTGTCACTTGTTCGAATCATGGAGAAGAAGACAGAGGTACCCGTTCTCACAGGAGCTCGGTCCCAACATCCCAGACAAGCTGCTTGGCACGGTCCTGGAGTCGAATCAGCTGTGGCAAAGCCACCGGTTTCATTACATGTGTCTGTCACCTGCTCTTGAGTTCCCGAGAAGGCCAGTCAGACGCTTTCATCAGAAAGAGCTTATTCATTTTGTGGCTTTGGCACAATTTCCACACTCCGTGTATTTAAACCATCCTCACGAACAAGGCACCTGCGAGCCAAGTCGGGTCGGCTTCGGGGGGTGCTCCGCACACGTGTCTCCTGTGGGCGCTAACAAGACCAGCCTTTGATCTGCAACAGGATCTCAAGACCTGGGACTGGTGGGCCGTTGGGGGGGTTGCTGCCTGGGGACCCCGACCACGGAGGGGCAGTTCTTCCACATGTTGATGGAGAGAGAACCCTCGTGGGCTCCAGGGAAAGGGTGGCAGCTTGCCCGAGCACAAAGGGGTGGCCAGCGGGTCGGAGAGAAGCTGACAGCACCTTGTGATGCTGGGGGGCCGGGGGGCCTCACAATCCCGTAGGGTGGAGCTCAAGGGAAAGGAAGCCGCTGTGCGCCCCCTCGTCTCTGCTCGGCTGTCACACGTACGGAGATGAGGAGGCAGGAGGAGATGTAGGTTCATGGGTCCATGTGCAGCCCCAGCGCTAGGGCCTGGGAGGGGCGCCCGGAGGCCAGAGCCGGGTCGGCCGCTCAGAGCTTTGCAGACTGGAGCCAGTCCCTGGCACTGCCAGCCTCTCCCCTGACACTTCCTCTGCCCTGCGGCGTGTCCTGGGTGTGCCTGTGGTTGCAGAATAATCTAGAAGATTTCTCCAAGGCTTTGCAGTGGCACCAGATTGCTTCGGACAGAACGCTCTCGCCCGAGGAATGCGCTGATTTGTTCCCTCACCCCTGTCGACAGTGACTCCTCGCCCCACGTCCCCAGCAACACATTCTGAAGGACTCGCATTTCTCAAGTTCACCCTTCTACCCGTCTTCATTACCACCGAGAATTCCACCCCAGATACGCCTCAGAACCAAACAGCCCCTAAATACACGCGTGTTGGTTTAACGTGGTGGGGGGGACCACGGCCGCAGCTCTTGCTGTCGGCGACAGCGCGCTGGTCTGACGATGCCGGTGGAACCCTGGTCGCCGGGACTCATCTGCTCCCTGCAAAGTCCGTTGAAGATACGATTTGCCTAAATTTCCGCAGTGATTGTTGTTTCATCAGACTTCATTTATTCAGCTGATGGGTCGGGGGAATGGGTTGTAATGGTGTGAGTAATTGCTTGAACGGTTACAAGTTTATTTCCTTGCTCCTACATTTCTCTTTCTCACTTGAAGACCAAGTTCCTGTCGACATTGCAGAGACAAGAGATCGATTCCTCAGCTCAGCAGAGACACTTTCACGGGGCCTGCGCCGGCCGGGAGAACCGCAGCCCAGAGCGTGCCCCCTTAGGGGGGTGGGCTGAGCATGGGGTTAGTTGCAGGCACTGAAAACTGGGCAGAGAGGAACCAGGGAGGGCTCTGTCCTCACTGCCGAGGCTCGGCAGGTAGAGGTGAGGAGCCCAGGCTGCTGCCCCTACCTCTTCTTCCTGGAAGTGTTCTCAGGTATTCGGAGCGCTGGGCAGGTGCCAGGCTCCTCCCGCTTACACGACCTCATGCCCGCCCCCGCCCCCACCCCCAGCCTCGCTCTGGCTCTCGTTCGCTGAAAGACAACCCCACGTGACGGTCTTCTGGAAAATCTCTGATAACCCCAGACAGAGGGGGCAGCAGAATTCTCCAGCTGTCCCTGCCGAGTGCCAGGCGGGTTGGAGAGCAGCCACCCCGCCCGTGTGCGGCCATGAGAAGGGCCCTGGGAGACGTCCCCACTCAGCCCCAGGTGAGCCGTCTCGGGAGAGGAGGTGACGCCGACAGAGGCCCATCCGGGTGTACGGCGTGGGGACGTCAGCACACACGGTAGCTGGGGCTTGCACGGCCCGGCTCCTGCCACGGGTCTGGTCACACCCTGCTGGCACTTCTATAACCCTTGTGGGAGAGGGGACATGGCCTCCGTACCTAGACCCAGGTCCCTCCTCACACTCTTTGAGTCTTTGGGGAAATCTCTCATCCTGAGTGAAGTGGCCAGAGCACCCCGAGCTGAGCCTCCTTTCCCTGGGCTCCCCCAGCCCCGCCCCACACGCTCCGACACCTGAGGGGGGCTTTTCAGCGCCCCTCTGCTTAGCGTCTTTCTTCTTAGCTCCCACCTCCGGTCCCCCGGGTCTCAGTCAGGGCTCCAGATCCCGTCCAGCAAGCACATCCCCACAGGCAGCCAGTCAAACCCACCCCGGAGACTGGACCTGCTCTCGGGGGCTGCTGGGGGCTCCAGTTGAATTTCTTTGGAACTGTGATTCCACCCCAGTTCTGCCCAGAGATCCCAGGTCGGGTACATGCGTGACCATGGACATCAGCTGGAACCACCCGGAAAAGAGTGGGCCCTATGAGTGGACAGCTGGCCAGGCCAGCCTGACACCCTCATCCCACATTCAAGCTGCTTGCCCAAACAGCTCTAAAAGGGGCGTCACCAGATACATCTGGACTAAAAGTGTTAGGAATTCGGCATGCACTCAAAGCTGGGATTTTGCTACAAACAGCCCATGACTGTGCATTTTTACATCAGGGAAGAGAGAATAGTCCCTCGGTCACAGCCTAGGAACCGTTAGCAGAATCACCCACAGGCATGGCCTTCGCTTGCTCACTGCGCCGGGCCCCGGGTCCCTGTCCTCACGAGGCAGGCTCAGAACCACGGGCTTACAGAAAACAAGAAGACATCCGTGCAGCCCTGCGCGTGAAGGTGCCTGCACGGGGATCCGAGCCCCTGTCAACTTCCTGTTCACATTTTTAAGTTTCTTCCTGTGCCTACTGCTGGTACTTCTTCTTGGAAGTTTTGTTATTTACGGCCAGGCCTCGGCTGTGGTGTTTACACCCGTAAATCTCTCGGGCTTTTCACAGACGTTGCTGAATCCCTCCACCCCCAAATAATCCCCATCCAAAAAGCTGCATCAGAAATTAATAACCAGGGTCATAAATCAAAGTGAAGTTTTTACCCTTTCGCTCTGCATACGGCATCGCGGCTAAATGAGGACCCCAATGCACACAGGCCTTAATCAAAAAGGGAGGAAAAAACGCTTCCTTAATCAAAGGCATATTTCATCTCTGAAAAACTCATCAGAATGTGTTATACAGTGACTGTACATCTTGAAAACCTCTCTGCAGCACATCTGGAAACTCACATCTCCCCCCCTGTTGTTACGTGCGGGACCGCAAGCCCTTCTGATTTGCATGCCCAGAGTGCTTCCTTCATCTCTTATCTGGGGCGCCGTGCGAGCGGGTGTCTGTGATCTATGGTGACAATTAATGTGATGTGAATGAACGGGCCCGCGTCCCGCAGATGGTGTCATGAGGAAGAGACCACCCGGAACCACAACCCCCACCTCCACCGTGTCCTGCCTGCTGCTGGGCTCAGAGCTGCGTGAGCACCTGAACCCACACTGTTCTGGGCTCTGGGCAGGAGTGAGGAGCAGGGGCTCCTACAAGGGTGTGCTCAGCGCCAACAGTGGAGATGTCACTTCCCGATTCCCATAGTCCATCTGGCTGAATTGTCCCTCTGCTCTACGTGGGGCTCTTCCACCAGTCTCTAAGTGACACACCGGCCAGCTTTTGCCAGGGGCTCCAAGGTAGATGTCCAGTGCATCCATTCCTTATATGTTGGTTGATGCCAGGGGCCAAAACCCCCGGGAAGGACTTCCATCCCTCATAATCATGCCTAGTCTACCTGTTCAGAGCATCCGAGAGTGCACGAAATGAACAGGGAAATGGGAAGAACGCACTTTGTGTGCAGCAGAGCAAGGTGTCACAATGTCACATTCATCCTCACCACCCTCCCGGAGCAGGGCTGCTGGTACTGGCGTGGCCGTCGTCAGCGGGCAGCATCCCTGTCCCTGGGAAGGCAGGCGCCAAGAGACTCTAAAGATGATGTCATACATGGACTTACTCCATAACACCAGCTCTAGGAGCTTAGAGAGATGCCTTCTGCTATGTTTCCTCGGCCTAAAACGGAAATAATAATACTGCGTTCTGCAGTTGCTTTAACAAAGTACCACAGACCGAGTGACTGAGAAGAACAGAAATTATCATCTCACAGTTCCGGAGGCTGCAGTCCACACTCAGGGAGTCGGCAGGACCTCCTTGCTCCCTCTGGGGGCAGGTCCTGGCCTCTTCCAGCCGCTGGGAGCTCCAGACGCTCCTTGGCTTGCGGCTGCATCACTGTCAGCCTTTCCTGGCATTTCCCCAGGGGCTCTTCACGGGGTCCTCCCTCTGTGCATGTCGGTCTGTGTCCAAACGCCCCCTTCTACAAGGACTATGGTCACACTGGATTAGGACTTACCCTAGGACCTCATTGGAACTTGGTTATCCCTATAAAGGCCTTATTTCCAAATTAGGTCACATTCTGAAGTTCTGGGGGTTGGGGTTCCAAAATGTCTTTTTAAGGGGTCACCGTTCAGCTTCTCACCAGACCCAGTGCCACCCCTCCCACCTCCTCCCAGGTCCAAAGGGCAGGAGGCTGGGCTTGTCACACAGTGTCTTCTTCACTAAGGTCCAACCTGTGGGAGCTGAGGGGACGTCGCCAGGACTCACGCTGTCACAAGTAGGAGCGCTCCAAAGCAGCCACTGGCACCACGGGCCCCTCAGCCAGATCTGCACACTCAGGCTCCAGATGATGCGGGAGCACAGCAGCTGCCCCAAGCCGGCAGGGTAAGAGTCCCGTGAGCTTCTAACTGTGGCACAAACCCGGCTTTCTCCCCAAATCATGGGCCATTGTTGTGTGCGAAAAGACCGAGGGAGACTGTGCATTGTTTCTCAAGGGCACGTGACATGGAGAAGAGTGGATAGATCGGGGCTCTGAAAGGCTGCTGCCGGGCGGAGTGTCGCACGAGGTAATTAGCGCTCTGAGCAAACATCGCCGCCAAGACTGGATGAAACTTGCATCAAGACCCGTGGCCACGGTTGCCCTGTTCGGGGCGAGGTCGTGGCAGGTCTCATTCAGCCCGGCTGTGCTCATTAGCCCCTTTGTGAAGACTCCAAAATAAACTGACGTGTTGATCGCACCTGGAAGCCCCTCCCCGGCCTCTGACTGGGGGCTCGTCCGGCTGCTGGGGAAGCAGCGTGTGCTCCCTGCCAGTGGGTTCCAGGGCCTGTGTGTACTTGGGGTTGGCATCGAAACACCTCTGAGTGATCGGGTCCCTTGGCAAATCAGCCTGAAATTCCAAATGGCATGCAGCCGGACTTGCGTGCGCCCCTCCAGCTGGAACGGCTTTCAGCTGCGCTGGCTGCCCGCCCTCCCGCCCGGGAGAACTCGGGACCATTCCTCTTCCGTGGGCCCCGGTGGTTTCGCTGCGGGACCTGGGGGTGTTCTCCCAGCTGAAACCCGTCCTGTGGGTTAATTGTTACCAGAGATTGCGTTGTGATGTCACCTCGTCTCCAACTGCGGTCCTTGTTCCAACAGATGTGCTCTCAGCGACGCCGGGACAGCGAGCGCTTTGCGGGGACATTCTGGAACGATTCCTGCTTGCTGCTGTCACTGGGAAGTCACATGCAATCAAAGCTGAGGTTCCATGGGAATGTTACTGAGATTTTCCTCCCCCTTTGGCCATACTTTTTTTTTAACCACAAAAAATTTCCGGCTGAAATAACGTCTCCAGTGCTCTCTGTGGACTAGAACTTTGGGGACCCCCCTGGTTGGTAATGTGGTCCTAGTCCCCGTCTGGTTCCCTGGCCCATCCCCCATCTCTGCCATCTCAAACTCCTCTCCCAACTGGGGTGCCTGGTCCCAGCATATTCTCTTTTATTCTTCTTTTTCCTGATTCACGTATTCAATTTGTGAGGATCACCTGAAATCATCCAGGGAAAGACATGGGTCTATAAATCAATCGATCCAATGGATGCACAATGGGTTCGCAAAATTAAAATATCTTGAACCCAAACGGTGGCTACACAGATAAAACACACATTTCCCCGCGTGTCAGTCTGGAAACAAGGCGTTGGTGGGAAGGCAGGCCTCATTCAAGGTCAGAACAGGACGAGGAGGCCCGATGCCCTGAAACAGCGGCCCTGCCCTCGGCTCTGCGCCCTCTGACCCCTCTGATCCCTGCCTCCCACACGTGACCTCCCCATCTGTAGCCTCTTCACTCACCGCCTGTAAACACACCCCACCGGTGGCAGATTAAAAAGACAAGATAAGAACGGCCTTCTGCACTTCGCTCCCCTCCCTTTCTCCAGGCGGAACCTTCCTGAAGGGTGGTCAGTATTCCATGAATGGGGATCCAGGACGGTCAAGGTCACTCGGAGTGGACTGAGCAGGTCCTACGGGAAGGGAACAGTGTCCAAACCCCCTTCGATTCTGCCTGGCCGATGTGCAGACGGTTATACCACGAACAGTGGTTTTAAACACTTGAACATCCTAACCAATTGAGGACCAGCATCTTTGTGTACTTGACACTCAGAGGTGAGCAGAGGAATCTCGCACGACCCCTCACACACTAGAAGGTGGTAGAGACTGAGCCGTGACTGAAGCCAACCCTGCCTGCTCAGGGTCCTCTCAGCCACACACTGGCCTGCAGCCAGTCCCGGCCTCTGCCACCTCTGCTCCCCAGCCCCTGGGGTTGGGTGCCTTCCTGCACATTCCCCCCCACCGCAACTGGGCACTGTGCCGTCCAGCTCTCCCAGGCCCATCTGCAGGAAGGAGAGACAGTAAGGAAGACAGAGCTTCCTTCAGGGCCCCGGGGGCCCAGCAATGTGCTCACGCAGGCGTGGGTGCCGCTGACGAGCAGAGGAATGGGCTTGACCGCCGCTGGCGGAAGGCATGGTCTCCTTCCTCTTCCTCTCCGCTGCTGCTGGTGGAGGGGCCAGGCTCCTGGGGGTCCATTTAGGGCGAAGCTGAGCAGGGAAATGACTAGTTTGGGGCTCTGGGTCTATCTTTCTGTGGTGGGGCCCTCATCTGTGTTCAGCGATGCTATTGGTCGCCACCCTGGTTCAGGAATCGTCTCCAGGAACACTGCAGCCCCTCGCTGCCCTCCAGCGTGCCCACCCTGGACTCCGACCCACTGGTTTTCCGAGTCACCAGAGAGCTCTGAGGAGCAGCCTCTGCCCTGGAGACACAGGAAAGGATTAGACAGCCGCTTCTCCAAATTCGGCAACAACCCCGAACAGTCAGTCCCCCGAGGTTCCAGGGTTGGTGTCTTCATGGCTGCACTTCCAATAACGGGCGGCGAGGCTGAAAGAAGTGTTTCTAGGCCACCAAACATGCAAAACCAACGTTGGCCAGCCCAGAGACAGAAGGCCTGGAGAGACGGCCCGTCTCTCCGGAGAAAGTGATGCTTCAGAATCACTGTTGAGCACACTCGGCTGAACACAGGCCCCAGTGGGGCGGGGGCGGGGCTGTTAGAGACGCAGGTTAGTCAGTTACTGGTGCCAGGGGGCTGCTGTTGTGGACTTTGTATCGTTGCGTGTTCTTTCCAAGTTTGCGCTTTGTTTCAATTTCAAGTACAAGAATGTTCACTTTACCTATGTTAACGTTTGTAACTGTGTTTTCTCGTTCTTAAAGAGGACCCCAAACAGTTGAGTGCTGAGCCAGGAAGCCCGCACCCTCCCCGCCATCAGGGTGTGGGGTTGGAATGCTCTGACCACCCAAGTCTGGTGTCCCTGGGTGTCCATGGTGGGGGCCTTGGTGCCTGCTTTCCACTTGGGCCTCCCCACCTGCACCACAGGACAGGTCTGCCTGTACCCAGCATGCTTGCTGGGATGGGTGCTGCTCTGAGGCACACCTTCTGGAAGGGGCACTGTTTTCACTTGTCCACCCCCTGCCTAAGGCCTAGTGCGCGGTTTGGCCCTTCCCAGGGTCCAGGTGGGAGCCCTTGAGGGGAGGCTGTGGTGAGCTGGCCTTCTGCAGCTGTGCTCCACTGCTGAGCCCCGCCCCCACCGACTACCCCCACCCACCCTGCTCCAAATGCTGATCCCCCACCCGCCTCACCCGTGCAGTGGTAAAGTGCTTAGGGCTCCACAGGCTCCGCTGTCTTTTCCCAAGTTACTTCCCTCCCAGGGCCAACCCTCATCTCCCCAGGAAAGTGGGGAAGCCATACCACCCACCCCACGGGGTCACGGGGCGTAGAGAGTACAATCCCTGGAAAGCCCTGGGCACAGTGCTTGGGATAGCACACACCCATCACTGTGACCACAGCTGCGGTCATTGCTGTCACTGCTTTCATTAGCACTGGTAACAGTAACACCCAGCATGCCCTGAGTGTCATCTCCGTTCCAGGCGGGACTGTTTCTCATGGGAGAATCAATGGCGGAGCCCTGCAGGGAGCGAGGGCTGCCCACTAACGAGAGTGCCCCCCCCCAGCCCACTTTGGTGCACCCATTAATCCTTGGCCGATCCCCCGTGACTCCCCAGCTTGTACTTCCAAGGGACAGCACAAGAAACTTCTCCAAAAATGTTCTTTCTCTGATCCAGATACGTGATGTCTGCAGACAGCCCCGCGCTGGGAGTGCAGGCCCTCTGTCGAATCCAGGAAACGCAGCTCCTGTCCCAGGGTCGGCCCTTTCAGGGCTCCCAGCGGCTTCCAGGACTGCCCCCTCCCTGGAGGCTCGCAAACCATCGGCTCAAAAGCCGTTTCTAAGTCCCTACCCAGGTCTGCGGTTGAAGGAGAAGCTTCATCTTCCTCTTGTTGTGGGAAGTGTTATGTCAGAGTCTTCACACACACCCTAACTTTTCAGGACTGGCTGCCACGTGGGTGGGACCGGCTATTCACGGGCCAGCACTCCTTCCCGCCCTGATATTCTGGAGCATGTTCCAGTTGCTCCAAAGAAAATTCCGTTCCCATCGGCAGGGCTAGATGAGGTGGCGGGGGACAGCAAAAGTTTTAAATAATAGTGATTTTCTGAAAAAAATCTTAGCTTTGGCTTCCTAAGGTGTGGGGGCTCGCATTGGAATCCAGTCGCTCCTGACGCCCTGAGAAGGCGTGAAGCCTGGGTCTAGGGAGGAAAAGATAACCCTCGAGTCCTTGGCTTCGTCCCTGCTGTCCAGGGCACGATGAGTTGGGGCCGCTTTGCTTCTCTGACTGCCACCAAGGCCACCCCAGAGCAAATCAGAGCAAGGTCCTGGTGGGGGCCGGCAGGGGCACAGCCACGGGGCCAGTGGGAGAGGTGGGGGCCACTTACGTGAGTTATTTGTGGGGATAGAACACCCTCATGAAAGGTACCGGTGAGGGTGTCTGACGTTTCCACCTGCCCAGACTGGGCCCCTCTTTTGGTGGTAGGTCACTGATGTCTTTCCTGGGACACCCCCTCCTCTACCCTTAAACCTGTCGTTCATGGGAGGCAGATCCCGCCCCAGCTCTTGGGCAAAGGCTAAGGAATAGGCCTGGCCAATGTGGCATGACAAGTGCCCGGCCAGCGTGAAGAATTTGGGGGATACAGCACGAGAGTCCAACCAGGCAACCAGCCTGAGCCCCCGCCATGGGACTCGTGCTGGAGTTCCCGGGAAAAGGCTGCTCGGCCTGGAGCTGCCGTCTCCGGAGCCTCGGCCTGCACGCGA
Organism: Macrotus californicus; assembly: GCA_007922815.1. Classification (NCBI taxonomy): domain Eukaryota; kingdom Metazoa; phylum Chordata; class Mammalia; order Chiroptera; family Phyllostomidae; genus Macrotus; species Macrotus californicus. The sequence continues at coordinate 39,774 of VMDR010005603.1, forward strand.
AAGCCGCACGGATGAAAGTGGAACCTGGGGTGGAGCCAACTTCCGAGACCACCGCCTGAGTGCGGAAACGTTCCCCTAAAGCGAGACTTTGCTCCGGCTGAAACTTGCAGTCTTACAAGCCGATAGATTTATTTTTTCCTCAGGCCAGTTTTAATGATATCCCTCTCTGTTGCACCTGAGAGAATCTCATTGCTCATCTGCAGGGCTGAGCACTTCCAAAGGGCCAGGTAGGCCAAGGGCCGCAGGCTCTGCGGCCTCCATCGGTGATGCTCATCAAACAGTTCCAATTCCCCGCTTTCCCGGCACATGTCCGGAGAGCCCCTCTCCGTCCCCTTTGAAGTTAGCTGTGGCCATTCGGCTTGCTGTGACAAGTGAAATGTGATCAGAGGGGCACATCTAACTTCCAGGGAGCGGTGTCAGGGCAGCTGTGTTATTTTAGCGCGTCCGCTGTCCTCTGTCCATCACAGAAACGTGGAGATGGAGGCTCCCTCAGCCTGGTGCCCAGAGATACAGATGAGCCCCTGTCCCCAGCCACGTGCCCCTGTCCCCAGCCACATGGTGACGGCCCCATAGCAGGAGGGCAAGCAAACAAGCGACAGCACGGCTGTTCAATCCACCAGAACCTCGGCGTGCTTGTTACTGCGGCGCCGTTCACCGGCCCTGACTGACGCACGCATCGGCCTACGGGAGCGCCAGCGAGAGCTCAGGCCAGGCGACCTCCTCAGCGCGTAGGCCAGCTGTGTTGTCTAGGTCCTCCAAGCGAGCGGAGATGGGTAGGAGGGCCTTGAAGACTGGCAGCATCGTGAGGGCCATTAGACAACTTGTGCATGTCGTTTAAATAAAGGGGCAAATGAAGCACCGAGATGGAAGACTTAGATTGGTTGGGAGCCAGGAAACATCCGAGAAACATCTGATAATACTTGGGAGTAACAGCCGCCAAAGGAGATAAGGGAGACAGGGTTTAAGAGAACAGGACAGTGACTGACCCAGAAGACAGAACTGAATTGGCTAATGACGTTATGCTTGAAACCCCACTGCCTATAGGGTTCTGAGTCAGGGTCTCAGGACCCTGACTTATATATGTTGTGCTGGTCTCCATGGTAACAGAAGGTCCAAACAGACCATAATCCCAGGCTCTCCTCATCTTGCTTCTCAGGGTGCTGGGGGTTCTGGTTGGATAGGAGAGTTTCAAAGACTAGGAAAGCTCAAAATAATGTGTTTTCTTTTGTGCGGAGGATTCCAAAATAGTTTGTCTCTGTTATCGATGGCTATTCAGCAAATTACCCCAAAACTGTGTGGCTTAAAACAATAAACATGTTCATTATGTTTGCATGTCCGTGGGCTGGGAATTTGGAAGTGGGTCAGCTGGGTGTTTCTGGCTCAGAGTCTCTCCTGAGGTCACAGCCCAGGTGGCAGTGGTGGCCGCAGTCCCGGAGGGCTGGGCGGAGGCTGAGGAGCAGCTGGAAGGTGGCGTTCACGTGGCTGTTGGCCGGAGGCCTCTGTCCCTTACCACGTGGGCCTCTCCACAGAGCTGCTCAAGTGTCCTTACAACATGGCAGTGGCTTCCCCAGAGCCAGTGACCTAAGACAGCGCCTTGGATGACCTAGTCCCCAAGTTTAGACCTAGTTTCCAAGAAGACAAAAACCGTTGCTGCCGAGTCCGGCCGGCAAGCAAAGGGAAGGGAACGGAGCTCCATCTGTCAGAGCACGGCGTCGGTTTGTGGGCGAAGCGCCACACTCGGGCACTTTGTTCCTCCTTCAGTGTAGTGGACGGGATAACAGACTCCAGCACGTTCGCCACCGGGTCCCTGAAACCTAAGAACATGTGACCTTAGGTGACAAAAGGGACGTCATAGGTGTGGCTAAGGTAGGGACCTTGAGTGAGTGATGGGCTTTATCAGACGGCTCCTGGGCCTCGGGTCAGCTGCATGTGCCTTTGGCGGAAATCTCGGGTGCAGCCACACCCCAAAGCGCTGACACTTGAGGTCTCATTGTCCACAAAGGCTCGAGACAGACGGTCCAAGCAGCACCACTGGGGGAGGCCACAGCCAAGGCAGTGGGGACATCGGCGGCATCTTGCCTAAGCAGGTTTCCAAACTGTTCAAGGACTGGCGGGAGCAGAAAGGGGTGCATCACCCAGGGCTCACATTTGTCCCCTTGGATGCTCCATGTCCTCAGAGGAGGATCCTGGCTCCTTCTTCCTTTACATTCACCTGGGACCTGTGATTCTAGTCGGTCCCACTCGACCAGCACACAGACAGTGTTCAACAAAAATGTCACCCCTGCAACCTGTTTTCCCTTTCCTTCCTCGCTGCAAAGACCGACCAAGCGCTGCTGACTCAGGGCAGCCCCTTCACACCTGTCCCCTCATGTCACAAAGCACCAGCTAGTCCCCAGGGCGAGTGCCAGACTGTTCCTGCCCCGCCGGAGACTGTGTCCCCACGCCATGCAGGAAGCAAGGGGCGTTTGGCCCCGGCCCTCGGTGACTCCCCCAGGCATGAGCTATTGCTGCAGAGCAAGGCAAGGCGTGCCAATGACTTTGGCCAAGCAATTGAGTTTGTTTTGACATTGGACTTAATTACCACGTTTTTTTCCAGAGAAACCACCATGTGTTGGGGCTTTGCCCATGGTGACAGAGTTCGGGACGTAGTGGTCGAGTGAACGTGTGGATGGATGGGAAAGTAGATGTCATCCAGAAGACCTGGGTCCCTCTGGCCAGGCTCCTTGGTGGACACTGTGGCTCCCGCAGCATGGGGCTCAGAATGACGGGGTCCAACCATCTGTCAACAACGCCCGAGGCCAAACACTCGGAGACGTCAACTCTATGGCGGGACACCTGGGTCACCGCCAAACTTCCCGGTGTTTTTACATTACATCAGTTTAGAAGTCCACGGCAACCAGTTTCACAGGGCACGTGCATAGCATTTCTGCTCCTTTGGGGCGTTTCCTTCTGCCAGCAATTTGGCTCCTGACCCATGGCCTCGGAGCGCCGCGTGAACTCACCCCACGTGAGGCAAAGCAGGACTGTACCCAGAGTCCCTAGCTGCAGGGACACCGGGAACCGACCGCTTCGGAGCTCCTGGACAACAGTGAAGCACACAGGGTAACAGCCGTGGGACCTGACAGAGACGTTTGTGCCCCGGGAACAGCTCCTTCTGCCTGGTGTTTCTGAGCGGCCCATACGCACCGTGTGTTTTGGCATGAGACCCGCGAAGGCTGCCTTTCTCCTGCACACCAGGGGCTCGGTCTTCTTGTGGCTCACGTTCCCGGAGTGCACACACCAACGGGTCAAGCAGAAAGGGCAGAGGAGGGAATCTGGTAGAGCCCAGCAGCGCCCCATGCTGCGTCCTGTTCTGCAAAACGGGCAAAACCCACGTGTCCACCCACAGGGACGGACCACTCAGTGTGCTGTTCAAAGCGCTATTCCAAAGGAGGGAGGTGGAGCAAAACCTTGACTGGGTGACTGGCCCACGTGCTTGGGGCTAAATTGAATTTGCTGGTTAATTTGAGAAGCCTGGTCTCCCGCCACATCGTCCTCGGCCAGGAGTTGACTGCAGCCCAGCCGGGGCCCTGCTGCCTGCTTGCCCACGAGCCCGGCCTTTTGGGTTCAAGTGGCTGCGTTGGCTGAGAAGCATGTTGTGTCTTACAGAGGGAAGCAAGCTGAGGAGAGCTAGCAGGGGCGGGGTGGGGGGGGTGCCGGGAACTGCCGTGGAGGCTTGCAGACTTCCCCACTCTGGCCTAGACTTTTATTCACTTCACGACACCTCCGTGGGCTCTCACACCAGCCCTGTGTGAGGCGGCGGTGCCTGGTCGCCCTTGCCTTTCAGGGGAGGAGGCACGGACCAGCAGGCGGAGGGTTGGGCCTTTCTTGGAAGTGATTTAAAAAACGAGACCTTGACATGGTAGTCAACTTGGAGACCAAAGCAGAGCTGGTCTGGGGATCGTCAGCTATTGGTGGTGACTCTGATGGCGCAGGAGGCAGGGGAGGCAGGGGACAAGCAGGCCATCCCCTGGGAAAGAGGCCATCCATCACCAGTTGGGTTCAGCAATGGGAATGGTGACGAAAGGGGGACTGGACACAAGGAATTTTCTAGAAATGGCATTAACTTTCCAGAAGTGGCAGCTTTTAGGCTCTGATGAACAAACACAGGTGAAGCCCCCAGAGGCAGGCAGTATCACCTCCACAGACAGGAATCAGGGGGAAGGAGGGACCTGGGACAGAGGGCAGGCTGCCAAGCTGAGGGGTCTGTGGCTCTGAAGCCACCTGCAATTCTGGGTGCCACTTCAGAGGTGCCCCAAACGGAGCCTCACATTTGAACACTGACCCACAAGGATGAGCCGGTAGCGGGGGAAAGCGTGTTGGTGGGGGGCAGGGAGCCAAGGGAGGACACCTCAGAGAGAGGCAGGAGTTTTCAGTGTTCCTGTCAGGACCTTCCCCACAGTGGGGACAGAGAAATAGCCCTGTCCGGGAAGCCGACTAAGATGGATCTTGGAATTAGAGCCCCGGCTTGGGTAGAATTTCTGTTTTGATAGAAACCTAACATATGCAGTGTAGGACATAAACTTTCAAAAATGCAATGGTAATGAAGGACAGAGATATCTGGTCCTGTTTGCATCAAAAGAAGTCAAGATTACAGGATAATCCACCTCTGAATGTGCGCACACGTGCATGGATGGAACTGATGCTCGGCAGGTGTGGCCAGGCCCCACCCCGGGGGGGCTGGGAGTGCGGTTTGGAAACCAGGGGGCATTTGCTCCTTGAAGTTTCCTTGGCTGAGCTCGGGGCTCGGGGCTCCGTTGGTGACTGAGCCCTGTGGAATGTGTGGTGCGACAGGAATGTTAGCTGGAGGCTACCCCCACCCCCATACACAGTAGAGCGATTTCTCAGTTACTGCGGCAACCTCTGGAGGTCACAGGTAATCCGTCACCAGGAGGTGCTTTCTCATTCCTGTCTGGCCCCTTGCCTATAGTAACCAAGGAAGTTTTTTCTCCTAAAATTGTATGCTAGGCAACAAAAGAAAAGATAGATAAATTGGACCGCATCGGAATTAAAAACCTCTGATGACGTTTTGAATTTTTTTGCCTTTTCACTTTATCGATCATGTCCTTCGCAGCTCAATCAATAATGTGGAAGGCAACCGACAGAAGGGGAAAAATGCCTGCGAGGTGTGTATCAGGTGGGGGCACTGTCCACGACATTCAAGAGCCCCTCCACCTCCACACCAGACAACGAGCACCCTGGCCATGCACGGGCGAAGCACTGGCCAACGTGCCCCTGGAGGAGAGGGACACAAGGCCGATCCGCACGTGAACAGACGCTCCGTGTCAGGAGCTGTGAGAGAAACGCCGTTCCCGGAACCAGAGAACCAGTGCTGGCGAGGGTGCAGAGAAACCGGAGCCCTGCGGATCACTGTCGGCATGCGAACCAGTGCAGCCTCTGTGGAAAACAGTCAGGAAATTCTTCAAAATATAGTAACTGGCCTGATCATATGAGCCAGCAACTTCATCTCTGGGTGTACACCCCAAGGGGTGGGAAGCAGAGTCTCCGAGAGGTCATTGTGAGGTCATTCCGGTGCCCATGGACAGAGCCACAGGTGAGCAAACGGGCTCCATCACTCCGCTTGGAGAGGAAGGAGACTCCGGCACACACGGCTCCACACGGGCCAGCCTCGAGGACGCTGTTCTCGGGGGAGTAAGCCAGTCTCAGAAAGATGGGAGCTTCGCGCGTCTGCCTACACGAGGTCCCGAGGGGAGTCGAATCCCCGGACAGAAAGTAGACGGCAGCCCCAGGGCTGGGGAGGGGGTGGGGAGTGAGTGTTTTCTGGGGACAGAGGTTCTGTGAGGGATGTTGACAGAGTTCCAGAGCCAATGGTGGGATGTTTGCACATTGCTGTGAATGTGGCTGACATGACTGAGCTGCGCCCTCAAAAACGCTTAAGATGGCAAATTACGCTCCGCGTGTTTTAGCAGAATGAAAAGACATTTGTAAACCCCAACTGGGAAGGTGTGTACGGTGTTCCCGGCTCTCCCTTCGCCCTAGGGTTCCTCTGGACACAGACCTCGGCGTAAACACAGAAAGGCCATCTTGGGGGCAGCAGCTTGGGACACAGATGAGTGTCTTCCCTGGAAGGAGCAAAGATCGACAGTTCCTTCAGGTGAGACCTGTTCTCCATTCATTATTTTTAAAGATGCCCTTGATCCAAGCCTCAGCAAGTCTGTCTTCTTGTAAACCTACCTCTGCAACGTCCAGTGAATGGCCACTCTGTGAAGGAAACAGGTCCTGACCTCTGGCTGTGATAGAGGGACAGCCAGCAGGTCCAGGAGTGAAATGTGCCCACATACTAGCAGCCTAGCTCCTTCCTGCCTGGGACTTGTTGCAGCGAAGCCCCCGCCTGCCTTGGGGACAGGCACTGTCCTTTCTCACAGAGCTGGGATGGGGGTGATGAGATGACCAGTGGGGCACTAACCCAATGGAACAAGGGGCCGTTCACGTCCAGGTCACAGGACCGGGTCACATGCCCATAAATCACTCTCCTTGCCCAGGACACACAGTGACTATGTGAAATGACCATTGTCACCCACTGATGGCCCTTTTGTTGGGAGGTGCTCTCAGGCAGGCAGCCTGCCCTTCTCCAGCCTCCAAGGGGCCCTCCTGGGGAGGGGCCCCGGTGCCCCGCCCTGCAGCACAAGGACCCATGTGCATGTGAGTCAAGGTCCCTGGGCGTGTGACCCACTCGCCCCTCCCAGGGACTGTGGCTTATTGGTCACCACCTCCACCAAAGAAACATGCTTTGCTCCTCAGACAGAAGGGACATCAAATTTCCGCCATCCTGGCAAGCATCCAGCAACTACTGGGGGTAGAAATGCTCAGGGCACGTGGCCCTGGGGAGACCTTCGACGGCAGGAGCAGCGAGGGAGAGTGGGCGTCACGCTAACAGTCTGCTAGCACACGCGTGCACGGCTTCAGAGAACAGCCGGGACAGGCACACGCTCCGCGGAGGCGAAGAGTAACTCATGCCGGGTACAGACACGGGTGTGACTGTCCCCGGGGCACGATCGCTGTCAGAACAGGACGGAGTGAGTCTGAATATCACATTTCATGTGAACAGATGTTACAATCAATGAAATAATATTTGTCCTGGCAACGCTGCCTGGGATAAACAAATTATGGATAACAAATGAGCAGCGCAGGGCGGAGGGAATGGGTCTATCGGAGGGAACGGCCGAAAAGCAGTGCCTTTCTGAGGTTTGCCTGAGCTGCGGGCCCAAACTTCTCCCGAATGTCAGTAGGAGAGAAGTCAGAAACGCCCTCCACCCGTGTGGAAATCTGGCGTCAACAGAGCCAAGCATGCCTCAGGGTTGCTCTCTGGTCCCTCTGAGGTGCGGCTCGGCCCGCAGCCAGTCCTGCCGAGGTTGCCGCAGATTTAGGGTTGACGGGAAGGTGTGTGTTCCCAGAGCACCCATCAGACCTGTGGATGGCGGGTGACGGACAGACACAGAGTGCACAGCCAGTGACAGGAGCTGACAGTGTGGGGGTGGCGTCTGTACACCTGTGTGCGGGAGAAGAGCGGGATTTGGAGGGAAGGACGGCTGCTCTCCACTTAACAACCCTTTTGTGATGATCACGTCACATCTGCATGAATCTCAGCAGAAAGACTCGCAAGGGCCCCAGCTGCGGCTGCGTCCGCCCTTCTGAGCGAATGTGAACGGAGGCCACGCACCATCTCCAACCCCCCCTCCCCGGAACGCCATCCACAGAATTCATGCAATCGCAAAATCCCAGTCAGAGATTCAAAATCATCAACATTGATCGTCAGTGATAGGCAAAGCTGCTATCAACAGCGGCAGCCCCGGGCTTAGGAGAAGGATTCCTTCGAAGGTGGGGGTCTGCTCAGGTCCTCCCAGGGGCCACTTGGCAGGTCGGGACAGCGTGTGTGTCCTGTTGTGTGGCAGGGGCTCGCCCCAGCGTCCCTGAGCCCGGTAAGAAGGGACCCTTGAAAAACGCCCTCGAGGGTTCCAAATAAACATCATTCTCAATGATTAGTGCGAGTTTCATGAAACGTCTCTGCAAATGGGCTGTGGAAAAGTGTCCAAGTATAAAAGGACCCTAAAATGTTTGAAATTCCTTCTCAAAATGTCAAGATTCTTCCCAAGTTCACTCCGTTTTTTCTTTTTTCTCTCAGAGTTATTTTCTGTATCACTAGGAACAAAAGCATGAACTATCCTCTTTGTCTGAAAATGCCTAATTTTCTTTCTGTGGTTAGATCTATAGACTTTGTGGGTTTTTTTTTAAAAAATTGTATAACTCTATTTCTATAATTGCTGTCAAGAGCCCATAGGGGCTAGGAACTCTCAGAACTTAAAAAAAAAATCCTTGCCTCAGGTCCGTAAGCTGCCACAGCTGTCCTAAGGAAGTGCTCCGTGACCCTTGATTTACAAAGGAGGAAAGCAGCCCGTTTTTTTTCAGTCCTGAACGCTCCTGTCCCATGAAATAGCTGCTTTGTTAATAGGATTTTGTTGGATTATAAGAAACACACAAGTAAACAATTACTTCCACATCTTAAATGTTCAAATAAGTTATGGTTCATCAACACAGGTGAAGCCATTAAAAACCAGCTAGTAGTAGTATGTTTTTAGACCATTTTTGGTATTGGAAACATGCTCAGCCTGTGAGGTCAAGCTGCAATTTCCACGACAGTGTTCTGGGAGACAGTTCATTTACTTTTAACTTAGTCACAAGGTGTTGAGCGCTGGTTGTGCGCCAGGCAACAGAAAATGCTGGCATCCTCGATCTCATTTATTCCTTTTTTTTTTTAAGATTTTATTTATTAATTTTTAGAGAGAGGGGAAGGGAGGGAGAAAGAGAGGAAGGGAAGCATCAATGTGTGGTTGCCTCTCACATGCCCCCCACCAGGGACCTGACCCACCACCCCGGCATGTGCCCTGACTGGGAATTGAACCAGTGACACTTTGGTGGGCAGGCCCACGCCCAGTCCACTGAGCCACACCAGACAGGGCACATTTATTCTTTTTTAAAATATATTTTATTGATTATACTATTACGGTTGTTCCAATTTTCCCCCTTTGCCCCCCCTCCGCCGGGTACCCCCATTCTCTCCAGCAATCTCCTGTCTTAGTTCATGTCCACGGGTCATACATACAAGTTCTTTGGCTTCTCCATTTTCTATACTATTCTTAACCTCCCCCTGTCTATTCTGTACCTACCAATTTGTACTTCTTAATCTCTGCACCCTTCTCCCATTCTCCCCCTTCCCCTTCCCAGCTGATAACCCTCCAAATGATCTCCCTATCTGTGATTCTGTTCCTGTTCTGTTCGCTTGCTCAGCTTGTTTTTTAGATTCCATTATTGATAACTGTGCATTTGTTGCCATTTTATTGTTCATAGTTTTGATCTTCTTCTTTTTCTTAGATAAGTCCCTTTAACATTTCTTATAATAGGCCTTGGTGATGATGAACTCCTTTAGCTTTTCCTTGTCTGGGAAGCACTTTATCTGCCCTTCCGTTCTAAATGACAGCTTCACTGGATACAGTAACCTTGGCTGTAGATCCTTGCTTTTTACCACTTTGAGTACTTCTTTCCAGCCCTTTCTTGCCTGCAAAGTTTCTTTTGAGAAATCAGCTGACAGGTTTATGGGAACTCCTTTATCGTTTACTGTCTCCTTTTCTCTTGCTGCTTTTAAGATTCTCTCTTTGTCTTTAATCTTTGGCATGTTAATTATGATGTGTCTTGGTGTGGTCCTCTTTGGGTCTGTCTTGTTTGGGGCTCTCTGTGCTTCCTGGACTTGTATGTGTATTTCCTTCCCCAAATTAGGGAAGTTTTCTGTCATCATTTTTTTTCAAATAAGTTCAGTTTCTTGCTCTTCTCTTCTCCTTCTGGCATCGCTATGATTTGGATGTTGGTGGAGATGTCCCAGAGGCTCCTTAGTCTATCCTTATTTTTTTTTTTATTCTTTTGTCTTCCTGTTATTCTGATTGAATGCCTTTTTCTTCCTTATGTTCCAAATCACTGATTTGATTCTCAGCTTCGTCCTCTCCACTGTTGGTTCCCTGTAGCTTTTCCTTTATTTCACTTTAATGCAGCCTTCATTTTCGCGGGGGTCTTTTTTATGCTGTTGCAGTGCCCAGTGAGTTCCTGGAGCATCCTGATCACCAGTGATTTGAACTCTGCACCTGGTTGGTTGCTTATCTCCATTTCGTTTCGTTCTTTTTCGGGAGTTTTGTTCTGTTCTTTCATTTGGGCCACATTCCTTTGTCTCCTCACTTTGGAAGCCTCCTTTAGTTTGTCTCCGTTTATTAGGTAGAGCGGCTTTGACTCCCTGTCTCAGTAGTGTGGCTTGCTGGAGAAAAGACACCTGTAAACTGTGTGGAGCGGAGCCTCACCAGGGTGGGGCAACCCCTTCACCACTCGGTAGCTCTGTGGGGGGAGGGCTCAGAGAGGGGGCAGAGCTGCTGCCTGGCCTCGGGCTATTCGCCCAGGAAGACTCCATCTCTTGGCACTTGGCACTTTCCCTGATTCCAGTCACTTCACTTTCTCCCATATGCCCCTGGGCTGCCCTTCCAGCTGCTGCCCTAGTGCTGAATCCCAGAGGGGGGTGGGTCTGTGTAAGTCCTAAGTCCATTGCGGGCCCTTTAAGAGGAGTCTCCTGAGAATCCTGCAGTTTCTTCT
>VMDR010005604.1:0-50463 GCA_007922815.1 Macrotus californicus
TCATTCCTATTTTAGAATTGAGTCCAAAAATTTTATTTTCTCAAGTAAGAGAAAAAAGACCCCCAAGAGACTGTTTTTCATCAGGATAGTGGAATTCAATTTACAGAAATAACATTGATATTTAATGTAGGCATCCCAAGAAAAGCTAAAATAATTTGGATACCTAGGAAATTATTATGGTCACTTTGTTGTTGCGTATCTACTCACATCTTATGATTCTAACACTTAATAAAGCAATTACTTTTTAGTTTTAAAAGGAATTTTAATGTCACCCTATTTTTAACTGTGAGTTGTGTGTGTGTGTGTGTGTGTGTATGTGTGTGCAGTTTGGTCTTTGGATCTGAACTAGAGTTCCAATACTTTATTTGGTTCTTCCTCTCCAATATATTAGTTGATTTATGATAGAATATGTAAATAAGTTGATTTCTTTTTAGGTGATTATGACTCTATTTCAAAGTCTATTTGAGTTGTTAGAATTAGCTCTTTAGAGAGTGTGGCAGGTCTTAGATAATCTATAAACTTAAAAGGCTTAGAGGAGACTTATTTTTTACCTTTCCCATCTTTGTAGGTGGGAACTTCTTTCCTTTGCGTATAGCCACCCTATTCAGTGACTCTATGTGCAGGCCCTACTCTTCCAATTATCTACTTTCTTTCTTTTTTATTTTATTTTTATTTTCCAGTGTTGAAATTTCTGGGACTGGGAAACAGGCTGGATGGAGAATGTCTCTAACTCATACTTCCATAATGGCACCAGGTACTAATAGATGTTCCTACTGCGGTCTGAGCCTAAAGGGAAAGTCAACGTAGGGGCAGCTAGCAGATCTATATTTGGACTAAGGGCTGAATCCTTACCTTCGTCTTGTGGTCTTGGGCACATTTCTTAAACTCTCTAAACCTCAGTTTACTCACCCATATAGGGAAAATTTGAGAAGTCCTCATTATCAGAAGGTAATTGTTACCAGAAAAAAAATTAAATATCTGAAGAAGGGCCAGTGTTTTATTGTAAGTACAGGAAATTTATGATACATGTACTTTACCATAATTTTAAAAATTGAAAAAAAATTTAGGTTACAATTGCTGCCATACACTACTTAGACTGGGCAAAAACTAAATCACATTAGAGATTTTTTTAGCTTATTGTATGATATGAATTGGCATCCCTCAGCTTACGTATGATATTACATCATGAGCATATAAAGTGTTGCTCTTGAAAAATATGTTTTCCAAGATCTATTAATGTTTATACTTTTCTATTTTAAACCATTGTTTTCAACAGTTTCCATGAGGTTAAAGTAGTTAAAACAATTGAACTCCCTTCTTAGTTATTTCTTCCCACTAGAGAATGTCACGTTTGGGGCAAATTTCTAAAAGTGAGTCAAAGAGAATGCACATTTTACATTTCCAAACCTATTGCCAAACTACCATTTAGAGGTTCACTAATTCCCACTGCTACAAACAAGCAGTACAAGAAAATTCCCATTTCCTCACAGGCTTGTTTACACTAGGCTTTATGTTTTTAATCTTGCCAAAGAAAGAGGGACTGAGACCTTGGCATGATACTTACAGATAAACCCTAGTGTTAAGCAGAATGGTAAGTTTGTAATAGGTCAGTGAGTAAGTAATATATTTTCATGTTTCAATGACTTTTGCTTCCTTGAACAATCTTGTAACAGTGGGCACTGAGGGAAAAATACCTGGATAAGGAGGTCCCTCTCCCTCCATCTGACGGTGTTGTAAAAACTAAGTTAGATAAGGTATGTAAGATGACAGCGACTTCACAGGCACACAATCTAAGTTCCTCTTCTTCCCTTCAGCTTTGGAGCTAAGGTTGAGGGCAAGACTGTGTAGGGAAGTAAGTCACAAAACCTGTGGCTTTTTTTAATACAGAGAATTTAAGTAGGACCTGGGGCAAGCAAGAGAATTCTTTTTGCTGGGACATTTTATACATTTAGAGATAAGGGTTGTGGGGAGAAGTCACTGGGTCTGCCTCTCAGTCTTGCTTACCCTTTCCAACCTTCCTCTGAGTCAGGTTGTTTTCAGAGGGTTAGCCTCATGCATTTTATGCTGACTCAGTTTCCTGGAGGAAGTAACCCAAATAGGGCTTTCAAAGAATTGATTTTTTTCTGATTAGGCCACACAGGGCCTTGTGGACAAGATTAAAGAGATTTATCTTTACTTAATAGCAATAAGAAGCTTTTGAAGGGTTTTAGGCAGAGAGGTGGCATCGAGTTTGCATTTAAAAACATTCTCTGCTCTAATGTGGAGAACTGGTCTGTGGGGAACCAGAATGGATATTAGTGGACCATTTAGAGGCTGTTTTATATTTTTAAGTATTAAGTTGGATATTGTAAACTATCTGGGGCTAGAGTACCTTGGTAAGCAGAAATGAGTATCTGATTTCCTTGTAAGTATGTCTCACTGGGGCTGAATAGTGCAAATATGATTAGATCATGATAAATCAGATAAATTAAAGTTATATAAATCATCTTATGCATCAAGTAAATTTCTGATTTGGCTTCCCATGTAGATTTTCTTATGTAATAAGAGTATGCCAGTTAGTCAGTAAGAATTTCTGGTTTCTTTGACAATTACATTCCTCAATATAAATTGCTATATATTGTATTAATCAATGCCACCCCAGTAAATTCAATTTAAAAAGAAGAAAAATTGTTATACATTCATTTCAGAGTTAGATTACCCTTACTCTGTATTAGTTTCTCTGAGTTCGATCACCTCTGATGAAGTGAAATTTCTGGACATGCACAGTTAAGAATAAAGCTCTGACAATCCTAAGCAATCTAGACACTTTCTTACTAACGGTTTTGTATTGTTGTTCTCTGACTGCACAGTTCTTATGCTAGAATCATGCTGGAGTAAAATTCGTATAAGAGGATTAACTTGCATACTACTTTAATAATGTTAATATGTTTTAAACTGACCTATTTTAATGCTTGAAATGATTATTAAAAGACTCACATATGTAAAATGGCCCAGTTGTAGGTCAGATTTCCTGGGGAAGAGATCTTGAAGGTCTCAGATTAATGCACAGGAGATAACTGCGGAATGATCTCTGGAACAACTCAGGTGAGAGAGAGAAGGCAGCAAGCAGGGCTCGGCAGAGGGTGAAGTTGAACGCAGATGCAGGTGCCACGGAAACCTCAGTTTGGAGGGCTCTTCAGAGTTGTCTGAGCCTTTGTACCCCAGCCTCAACCAGCTGTTGAATGTGGGAGAAACAGGTCACTAGGTAGGTTGAGGGAATAATTGGAGAGGTACTCAGCTACTGGTAATCAGAAGCCAACTCTCCCAGCCGCTGTGGATTTGGGTGGTGCCCCACAGCATCCACCACCAGCCCACTGAAGGCTTTGTCCTCAGCCTAGGCTTGTTATATTGCATGTACCCATGAAACACTACTCTTTAAAAATGTTCCGTTTTGCTCCGGTCGGGTAGCTCAGTTGAGTAGAGCATCGTCCCTTACACCAAAGGGTGGCGGCTTTGATTCCTGGTGGGAGCACTTACCTGGGTTAAGGGATCCATCCCAGTCTGGGTGGGTGCAGAAGGCAAGCAGTTTGTATTTGCCTTTCACATCAATAAATGTTCCATTTTGCCTCTTCAAGTGAAACCGGGCGGGAAGCCAGAAAAATCTGGAATTTATTTATTAAAATTTGTGTGTTTATTCTTACATGTTTAAATTTGAGTCACCTTCAAAGTACTCTCCACTTGGTGCAATACACCTATTGAGACATTTTTTCCACTGCTCAAAAGAGTTTTTGAACTCAATTTTAATGTCTTGTAGTGCTTTGTTTCATCTCTTCCACATCAGCAAAACGTTTCCCTTTGAGGACTTTTTTCATCTGGGGAAACCAAAAAAATCTCACTAATAGGGAGGGTGCGGCATAGGGGTCATGCCGTTTTTGTCAAAAACTGCTGAACATTCAGCGAGGTGTGGGCAGGTACACTTGTAAATCACCCATCATGGAATAGGCAAATGCATTGAGTCTTCAAAAAAACTTCACTGATGCCAAACACAGCCTCTCACAACAACACCAGCTGGTACACTGATGCAGGTGAGTTCCTAGAACACTCACCTAGCAGGGAAAACCTGTACCACAAGGGGCCCACCCTCCAGATTATAATTCTGGTTTTTGGGGGGATCTCCCTCATATGGCCACATCTCTTCTGTATCACCCTGCTTGCCCCCAATTTTCTTTGTCTGATGTTGTCCTATGAGAAAACATTGGACAAAAAAGTGAGGGATATTATACAGAATAACTGGCCTATACTCTTTAAAGTGAAAATGTTATAAAAAACAGACTGAGAAATCATTTCAGATTTTATTGTATTTTTTAAAGTATATTTTATTGATTATGCTGTTACAGTTTTCCCATTTTTTTCTCCCCTCTATTCCTTTCTGCCCTGCACCACCCTTTCACCAACATTCCCCCACTTTGTTCATGTCTGCAGGTCATACATACAAGTTCTTTGGCTTCTCCATTTCCTATATTATTCTTAACTTCCACCTGTCTATTTTCTACCTACCATTTATGCTTCTTATTCCCTGTACCTTTTACCCCATTCTCTCCCCACCCTCCCCACTGGTAATCCTCCATTTCTGTGAATCTGTTCCTGTTCTAGTTGTTTGCTTAGTTTGTTTTTGTTTTTGTCTTTTTTATGTTCAGTTGTTGATAGTTGTGAGTTTGTTGTAATTTTACTCTTCATAGTTTTGATCTTTTTCTTAGATAAGTCCCTTTAACATTTCATATAATAAGGGCCTGGTGATGATGAACTCCTTTAACTTGACCTTATCTGGGAAACACTTTATCTGCCCTTCCATTCTAAATGATAGCTTGGCTGGATAGAGTAATCTTGGATGAAGGTCCTTGCCTTTCATGACTTGGAATACTTCTTGCCAGCCCTTCTTGCCTATAAGGTTTCTTTTGAGAAATCAGCCGACAGTCTAATGGGAACTCCTTTGTAGGTTACTGTTTCCTTTTCTCTTGCTGCTTTTAAGATTCTCTCCTTATCCTTAATCTTGGGGAATTTAATTATGATGTGCTTTGGTGTATGCTTTCTTGGGTCCAACTTCTTTGGGACTCTCTGAGCTTCCTGGACTTCCTGAAAGTCTATTTCCTTTGCCAGATTGGGGAAGTTCTCCTTCATTATTTTTTCAAATAAGTTTTCAATTTCTTGCTCTTCCTCTTCTCCTTCTGGCACCCCTGTGATTCAGATGTTGGAACGTTTAAAGTTGTCCCGGGAGTTCCTAAACCTCTCCTCATTTTTATGAATTCTTGTCTCTTCTTTCTGTTTTGGTTGAATGTTTCTTTCTTCCTTCTGGTCCACACTGTTGATTTGAGTCCCGGTTTCCTTCCCGTCACTGTTGGTTCCCTGTACATTTTCCTTTATTTTACTTTTCATAGCCTTCACTTTTTCCTCTATTTTGTGACCATTCTCAACCATTTCTGTGAGCATCCTGATTACCAGTGTTTTGAACTCTGCATCTAATAGGTTGGCTATCTCTTCATAGCTTAGTTCTTTTTTTGGATTTTTGATCTGTTCTTTCATTTGTACCATATTTCTTTGTCTCAGTGCACCTGTTACATTGTAAGGGGCGGGGCCTTAGGTATTTGCCAAGGCAGGGCAACCCAGCTCTCTGCATTATGGTGCTGTATGTCGGGGAAGGGTCAGGGAGGGAACAATGCCACTTGCTCAGCTCTCGCCCTTCTTTCAGTCACTTCCCCCTCTTCCCACAAGCAAATTGCACCCTTCTGGTGCTGATTCCCACATGGGTGGGCTTGTGTACATCCCAGGCCCCTGTCGGCCCCCCCAACAGACTCTCCTGTGAGACTGGCAATTTCTCCTGCTGCCATACAGAATTTTACAGCTGAAGGTTTTGAAGCTTTCTTTTCCTAGTGTTGGGACCCTGAGTTGCATGGTCTTTCTTGGTCCCCAGTTGTTTCCCCCAGTTTATTCGCAGGCGAATGTGAGACTCCCTGGTCTGCCAGCCACAGCCTTGCCGCATGTCCTCTCCACCCCAGCTGCCTATCTCTGCCCCTTCTACCAGTCTGGATATATGTTGCTTTTTTAACTCCTTGGTTGTCAGACTTCGGTACAGTTCAATTTTTCTGGCAGTTCTGGTTGTTTTTTGTTTTTAAATTTGTTGTTGTCCTTCTTTTGGTTGTGGAAGGAGGCAAAGTGTATCTACTTACGCCCCCATCTTCTCATTTCAGATTTTAAAAGGCTAACAAGATAAGCCGATAAATGTAATATTTAATCCCCAGTTATATCTTTAACCAGATTTTTAAAATTATAATTTGCCATAAAGGGTATTACTAGGACAATTAGCAAAAATACGATTAAGATCTGTAAAAAAGAAAATGTTAATGTAAATTGTCCAACTTTGATAATTGTTCTGTGGTTATGTAAGAGAATGTCCCTGTTCCTAAGAAACACACATAGGAATGTGTAAGCATAAAAGGAGAAAATGTTCCATTTGAATGACACCATTTATTTTTATCTCAAATATTCCCAAATTAGCCCCAGGAAAAACTACATTATCTGTCAATGGAGAACCTGACATCTTCAGTAAGGAGGACTAAATACATCTCACAGAAATATGTTTACCTAGAATGCATACAAGGAGAATAGAGCCTTTTTTCAACAGGAGCCCTTTTATATAGGTTTTTACAAAGCCGTTACAAAATGATTTCAATTATTTCAGACTTGTGTAGCTACCTCCTTCCTGCCCATGTGTTTTGTTCTTTAGATCTGAAGTCCCTGTATCATTTACCTTCTTTTTGAAATTTTTTCTTTACAATTTGTTGTGAACTAGTTCCATATTATGTAAATATTTTTAGTGAACCTCCGTGGGAATTATAGTATCGAGATAATGGTAAAGTTATCCCTTTATGTTCAATCAGTATTTGAATCCTGCTGAGTCCTTCTGAACAAAATAAGAATAATAGTGTTATAAACTTGTACAGTTACTTAGTGCTTTCATCAAAAGATCCCAAAGCAATTTACAAGCATTAATTAAGCAATTGAACACTCCTGTGAGCACATTACATATTATTCTCATTTTAAAAATGACTCAACTAAAGAAGAATTAAAAGGAGATAGATAAATAGATGGATAGGTGTGTGTGTGTATGTGTGTGTGTGTGTGTGTGTGTGTGTGTGTGTGTGTGTGTGTATAGTATATATTTGTGTTATATGGGATATAAAATTTAATGGAAAATAATGTCTACCACATAGACCTAATCCCATATACACATATGCACGTGCACACACCTACACCCTAAAGGCATCCCAGTTTGCCTGGTAATTTCTTGGGTTTGCCACTGAAAATCTGGTGTCCTGGGAACTCCCTCAATAGTAGGCAAATCAGGGCAATGGGTCATTCTAAGTATACCTTCCACTTTTCTTTCAAGATAAAGGCATGAAGTTGAATATGAAAGTCAGAGATCCCACTAGTTAAGCAATAAATTATAGAGTGACCGGTGGACCCATTAACTTAAAATCTCATTTTGATCTGTAATAAGAGTGACACATGGATCAGACCTGGGCTTTTGCATTCTCCACCAAATATTTTAACTTGACTTTTTTAGAAGTGAATATGTAAATAGTGATAAAAAACAGAATTACATGTTGTTCCTAGCTTTTTGTGAAACCAATCTTAAAATGTATACTATAACACTGAGAACCAGAAGTTATTAGTGAGGGGATTGAAGCTTCCTAATAGGAAGGTTCACTAGGAAAAATGTAAAATGTCAAAAAACACATCAGGAGAACTTTCAGAAATATTGTGAGAAAAAACAGACTTGGGCAACCTAGAAGCAAGAATTAAATAAATTACTTCCTGCAGTAATATTAGATCATCACGACCACCATCATCATCAATCATCATCTCACCATAAATTAGTACTGTATAGATTTTCAAAAATACATATTATATATAAAGATGAGGTTAAAGGTGATTAAAATGAATAAAACAACCATTATGTTTAGTCATGATTATATACGAAGTCTGTCCAGAAAAAGTCCAGCCATTGTTAATATGACAAGAGTGGTTTGTGGGACATCGATGTAACCTGGCAGCCAAGGAAGGTGGACTGGAATGAACATGTGCAAACAATGATAACTTCACTGCAGTAGTCAGTGGGGCTGGTAGATGCCATTGATTGAGCATGTGTACTGTGTGGCCGTTGCATTCAAAATGACTGAGCAAGTAGAGCAGGGGTGTCAAACTCATTTTCACTGGGGGCCACATCAGCCTTGCATTTGCCTTCACAGGGCTGAATGTAACTTTAGGACTGTATAAATGTAACTACTCCTTAACAGTTAAGTGAGATCTCGGCGCTGCCGCTGGGTAGAAACAAGGTGGTGGGCTGGATAAAACAAGATGGAGGGCCAGATTTGGCCTGCGGGCTTTGTGTTTGCTACCCGTGAAGTAGAGCAACAAATCTGCATCAAATTTTGCGTTAAGCTTGAACATTCCTCTGTGGAAACTATTCAGATGATTCAGAAGGCTTTTGGGGACGATGTAATGAGTCCAGTGCAAATAAAAGTGTGGCACCAATGCTTCAAAGATGGTCGAGAATCTGTTGAAAGTGATCCCTGTTCTGGAAGGTCTGCAACAAGCAGAAACCTGAGAATGTTGAATGTGTACAGGCCGTAATCAACAAAGATTGGTGACTGACAGTCCAAGATCCAGAAGCTGATCTGGGGATTCCAAAAACTCCTGTCTTAGAGATTTTGATGCAGGATCTTGGCATGAAACCTGTTGTGACAAAATTTATTCTGTGGCTTCTGCTACCAGAGCAGAAGGAACATTGTGCTGCAGTTGCTAATGACTTGATTCAAACTGCTACCAATGAACCAGATTTCCTCAAGAAGGTCATAACTGGAGATGAATGGTGGGTCTACGGCTGTGACCCGGAGAGGAAGGCCCAGTCGTCCCAATGGAAGTCACCTGGTTCTCTGTGCCGAAGAAGGTGCGACAAAGTCTCAGTAAGAACAGGATCACGTTAACTGTGGTTTTTAATTGGGAAGGTGCTGTCCATTACAAGTACACTCCTGCAGGCCAAACAATTAATAAGGAGTACCACCTCAGTGTTCCTCATCAGCTAAGAGATGCAATACAACAGAAATGGCTGCAGCTATGGGCAACTGGTGATGCATCTTCATCATGACAACGCCCCTGCTCATACATACGTCTCGTGAAGAGTTTTCTGGTGACACATCAAGTCACTCAGGCGACTCATCCCCCGCTACAGCCCATATTTGGTGCCCTGCAACTTCTGGCTTTTCCCAAAGCTAAAATCACCTTTGAAAGGGAAGATATTTCAGACCATCAGTGAGATTCAGGAAAATATGATGGAGCAACTGATGGCAATTCCAACAAAGGATTTTGCAGAGATTTTTGAACAGTGGAATTGATGCTGGGAGAACTGTGTGAGTTCCCAAGGTACCTACCTTGAAGGGGACTGAGGCATCATTTTCCTGTGTACAAAGTTTCTCGTATCTTGTATCTTCTTCACTAAATGTCTTTATTTTTCATGGTACAAGGCTGGATACTTTCTGGACAGGCCTCATATGTACATACCCAGGTCATCGACAAAGGAATGAAAGGCAGGCATGCCTTAGACTTCTCATTAGTAGTAATGCTGTCAAAATCCTGAGAGAAACTGAGTTTCAACCTAAAACTCTACGTCTAGCCTGACTACCAATTAGATTGAAGGCAGATTACAGACATTTTCAAATATGTAAAAATTTGTAGACTTTACTCCCAAAGCATCCTTTCTTAGGAAGTTTCTTGAATATCATCTCCAGTAAAATAGAAACAGAAAGCAAAAGGCCAGTGAAGGAGAGGGAGGTAGGGCAGAGTACCAGATGGCATTTAATTAGCAGGTTTAAGAGAGAGATTCTCATTTATTCAACAGATATTTATTGTGCACCTGTGTGTGTGTGTGTGTGTGTGTGTGTGTGTGTGTTGTGTTTGTGAACTTGCTTTCTAGAAGCTTTTAGAGTTTTATCTTTATACATAAGGGATAAAAGGATACATTTTCAGGAATATATCTGGATTTTTTTTTCTTCACTTGTACTGTTCTGCAATTAATGGGCATTTGCTCTATAAAGATTACATGTTTCTCCATTTAATTTTTCTATCATGTTGCTGTTGTTTTTTTCTGAGATGATTTTTAGCCAGTTTGGACTTTATGGAATGATTCTTTATTTCTTAACTTTCCCTCCTATTTTTTTTTACCTTAATGTCTTTTTATTCTATATTTTGCCAAATTTCCTTGTTTTATATTCCAAGATGTATAATTTTTTTGTGCTAGGTACTTTCCTAGGTTCTAGGGATTCAGCCACTAATAAGAAAGTCATAATAATGATTATATTCCAATAAGGGAGATAGAAGAGAAGTAATAACTATGTACGTAATCTAATTGTAGGAAGTGATAAATGCTATGAAGAAAAATACAGCGTGGAAAGGAGAGGTGCGCTTGTTCAGGCAAGGTGGGCAAGGGAAGACTGTCTGAGGGGTGACACGAGGTGAATGAAGCTGGAACAAAATGAGGAACTGGGCCTTATGAAACTCTGGGGGAAGAGTATTTCAGGAAGAAGAAAGAGCAAGTGCCAGGGCCCAGAGGTAGAAATGAGTTTTGTGTGTTTGAAGAGCGGGAGTGAAACAAGAGTGGCAGGAGATGATGTCAGAGAAACAGGCAGGAGCCGGATCACGAGGGCTTTCTGTGCAGTGTTAACTGAAACGACAAATCATTGTACGGTGTTGAGCAAGAGAATGAAGTGAGTAGGACAATGGAGTGATACAACAATAGGGAGATTCCATGAGCTAGAAAGTGTGACTGAAATGATGGAAAATATTAATTATGAGGAAAATCGGTGGTACAAGAAAATAAATGTAATTATAGCATATTATGTGGCTCTCCATTGAAAAATATTTAACTCAACACAATGATATAAGTCCTTTTTATTGACTTTCACCGTTTAGGGTGGGTTTGGAAGAAGTGTTAAACAGAGCAAGCAGAATAGCACAGGAGTTATGAGCATGGCTTCTAGAAGCAAACTGAATTTGAATCCCAGCTTTGCCATTTATTAGCTATGAAACCTTTGGGAGAGTGATTTAGCTTCTGTGTTCTTCAGTTTTCTTTCCTATGAAATGGGAATAATAAAAGTACCTACCTCATACGGCTGTCAGGAGCAAATGAGTTGTCACTGGTGATGTAGATAAAGCAGTGTTCCCACATGCCTGGCATTAAATGAGTGTTTCTTTGTATTATCGAGCACTGCATGATGAGAAGCTGTTGAGAAGGGCTCCATCCAGACCCCTCCCCTGTACGCATGGAATTCCACATTAGAGATTTTGTTGAAGACTGTAATCTTTTAGAGTCTCCTACGAAGTAAAAATTCTTCTGAGAGGAATGACGTCTTAAATTCTCATTCACTCCAAACTTGTTTGACTTGATCAAATCCTTTTTGACCTTGACCCTTGTTTGAGTGCAAAGGCATCGAAGTAGGCAGCTGAGTGTGGGAGAGGTACCAATTTGCTAGGAGAGTAAAAAGCTTCGAAAAGAGAGGTAAGAGGGTAGTTGAAAAGGGAACTAACTAGGAGAACTCCAAGACAAACAGCTTTCCAGTCTGGCCAGGAGCAAGACTTCAACCCATAGAGTCCTGGCTCCTGTTTCCCCACCACCAGTCCTGTCTGTGCCATGTTGAAATAAGCCACGATAGACCAAGGCATGAGTTCCAGGTTTGGCACAGGCTCACATTATTTATTACCAGACTTAAAAACCTGGTATGTTGTTTCTGGGACTGCCGTAGTGTCAAGTACCAGGGACCACTTTCTTCACATTTATTTTTGTCCAAGGCCCACTGGCTGCTGCAGTGGACCTGATCTCAAAAGGTGGTCCCTGAACCAGTTCAGCTTCAAAGGCCTGGGAAGGGCTGTTTGTTCTGCTCTTAGAAACGGGCCCCACCTTGGGAGTGGTTGCATTGGGAGACCTTTCAGTCCGCTCAGACTGCGGCCTCTGGCTGGCTCAACTCTTCCACTATTTCCACAAAACTGTGTCTGCATTTGAGTGAAATGAACATCTGTACAAGTTAGGACTCGCCTCTTTTCAAGATGAGAATTTCTGAGCCATAGATAATCTTTTTTGGGGAGCTGATGAAATCTGAAATGTGGCCGTTTAGAGTAAACATTTTTAGGCTTTTGGATTTCAGTTTGAGAACAATATGATACAGGAGGGAACTGTACTTAGTCATCATTTGCATTTGTATTTAAAGTATAGAAATCATAAAATTTTAAACCTGGAAGACACTTGACCTCATCTGGTCTCCCTCCCTTCCTATGTATGTGAGGATGAGACACTTGACCTCATCTGGTCTCCCTCCCTCTCTATGTGTATGAGGATGCTAAGATATGAAGGAGTTAAGTGTCTAAGAGTGACTGATATTAAACTCAGGTATATTGGTTTCCAAGATAGTAATTCAACTCATCAGACACCATTTGTAATCTGGAGTTTTGGTGAAAATACTCTATTTTCTTTGTGTGATATAATTATCTACAAAAATGCAAAAATTATTTCAAATGCTGTAAAACCTTTAGTAGTTCTTATATGGTTAATTTTTTTTTTAACTGTGACAACTTAAAGCCATCTATATCTCATTGACCCCTGTGACATGTCCACTGAGAAACTTTACAAATTAACTTAAGAGTTGGTAAAGGCCTGTGAAGTTCAACGTAATTAATGTTAAAAAAAAAAGCAGCACTAGATATCTCCCTTGCAGGCCCACTCCCAATCAAATGGCCAGGCTTAGTCATCTGGGTGTTTGTGAGGGCAAAAGATACTCAGAAGTGTGGGGCTGGCGATGGCCAGACCAGGCTAGGTCAGTCGAGCCCAGCATGTCCCCTATACTATGAGCCTAGGCATTCTCGATCCAGAGCACCCAAGAACTGGAGACAGAAGGGTAATGTGAGAGGAGACCGGAAAGTCTGGGAGCAAACAGGTAGGAATCAGACATAGAATTGTGTTCAATTAGGGATGAGCCCATCAATCTGGAACTATCTCAGCATGGTCCATCCATGGCCTAGGGTGTAAATTGTATCCACCCTGAAATACAGAAACACTAATATGAGATCAGACTAATAAAATGAATACATGGAGAAAAACAAAGTGACTGAATGCTTAAAAGAAAGGAGGTAGGGGTGATGTGAGAAATGCAAGGTGTCGGAGGAGACAGCAAACTTTCCTTAGGGTAACATAGGTGAAAACTAGCATCTGCCATTTAACACTTTTATCCCTCTCTCTCTCACTCATCGCTTGTACTCATCACTTTATAACAAATGTAATTTTTTTAGAACAGTTTTAGGTTTACAGCAAAATTGAGCACAAAGTATAGAGTTCCTGTATCTCACACATGCACAGCCTCCCCCACCAGCAACATCCCAAACCAGAGTGGTACATATTTTCAGTCAGTGAACTTACATGGACACATCAGCATTACCCATATCACTATGTATTCTGTAGTTTACATTAGGGTTCACTCTTGGTGGTGTACATTCTATGGGTTTTGAAAAATGTATGATGGATATAACCCATCACTACAGTATTATACAAAATAGCTTCAGTGCCCTCAAAATCCTCCCTCCCCTATAACTCTGGCAACCACTGATCTTATTACATTTCCTAAATGACATTTAGTAGGAATCATAGAGTAGGTAGACTTTTCATATGGGCTTCTTTACTTAGTATTATACATTAAGGTTTCTCTATATTTTTTTTGGCTTGGTAGATAATTTCTTTTTAGTGATTCTGTTATCTGGATGTACCACAGTTGATGTATCCATTCACCTACTAAAGGATATCTTGGTTCCTTCCAAATTTTGGTACAGTAATTGTGAATAAAACTGCTCTGAATATCGGTGTGTAGGCTTTTGTGTGGACATAAGTTTTCAACTCTTTTGAGTGAATATCAATGAACATGATTGCTGGATCATATGGTAAGAATGTTTAGCGTTGTAAGAAACAGCCACACTGTATTTCAAATTAGCTGTACCATTTTGCATCCACCAACAATGAAGGAGAGTTTCTGTTATATGCATAAACTTATATTTTTAAATCAATAAGACGTGTATTGAGAAACACATTTACCTACTAATTCACTCCCACTAGCTGAAGGACAGGAAATGTTCTTTAAAAAAAATTTAACAACCGGTTCCCATTTTCTAAAGCCCTCTTCTCTCTTCAGTTTTGTTTGTTGGTAATTTTATGAACCAGAAAACATTTTGAGAGGCACATGAAAGGATGGGTCAAACAAACCACTCACTCAAGAAGCTGCCAAGGCCACACGTTAATCGATTCAGGAATTTCATCTGATCACTAGTGCCCATGTTCATCTCAAAAATACTCCAATTAGGTGGGCTGCTGCTCAGTAAGGAGTGTTGTTTGCATTTCCTTTTGCAGGCAGTGGCTACCTCCGTGAGACTGGAATCAATTTTCATTTCCTTAGCCACATAAGGAGTTGATAGAAAAGCCAGAGTTAAAGGACACTGCTTTCCATTTCCTTCCAGGAAAATGTTAGAGTTGCTTTGTTTCTGCCGGTATTCTCTCAGCACCCTTTTACAGTCGCCCTGCCCCACCCACCTCTTCCCATAGCCTCCCACTGCCGGCCTCTTCCATCTGACTCCGAAACTTTGGTGCCACCTAGTTCCATCATAGTTTCTCTCCAAAACACTCTTCCTTGGCTCACCGACTTAAAGTTGACAACTTACTCCTGAATAATTTAACTCCCTTCTTGGAACTGCCTCCTCTTATGTCTTCTCTTAACTTTCACTTCTGAGAGTAGAAGAAAGTAAAGGTTTTGGAGACTCACACTATAATTGGCTAAGGAGTACATTGACCTATTTTCCCCTCCTGACAGCAAGGACTTTTACTCTCCCTGACATGCAGACATACTATAACCCTAGCTTGATCTACATTCATCACAAGCTTCACCTTCACTCACACTGGAGTGTGATGATTTCACTGGGATGCTCTCCTTTAGTCAGGAGGGGACAGGGGTATGGAAAGAAGGGGCAGGATTGATTCTACACTGGCCAGTTACAGTAATATCAACTATGATTCAATTCAAAATTCCATATTTCACAAATATATGTGGCAATATATATTTGAAAATATGCACCCAAATCTTGAATATATCAATATTAGTCTAGAGTTTCAGTGCCCTAAAGACAGAAAGCCAGTTCAAATTATTGTAAGCAAAAGGGAATTTCTTAGGCCAAGTAATTGGAAAAGTCTAGGGGAGCATCTTGCTTCCGGCATGGCTGAAACCAGGAACTCAAACTGTGTCATCAGAAATCCCCCTTCTCTCTCCACCTTTCAGCGCTGCTTTCTTCCGTGTGGGCATCAGTGTGGCAGAGATGGCCCTGTCAGTTTTAATTTTAAATGGCCCTTGGTGCCCGTAATTTCAGAAGAAAAGAGATGTTTTATTCCAAGTACTGACCCTGTGTGGATCACATGCTTCCTGCTGGACCAGGCACTGCGTTAATCCTGATTAATCCCAGCCATGTGACAGAAAGTTCCCCCAGGATGGGGAGAAGGGATTGGAAAGGAAATGGAAACAGGGCATCGGAGGTCAGTTCTATCATCTGAAAAAGGACAGGAATTCTGGGCAGGCAGAAACAAGGGATGTCTATACTCAATGTTTATCCTTTTCTATATATTTACCCTTAGGAAATAATCAGGGGTATGAGAGAGAGTTACAAGGTTATTCATCACAGAATTATTTATAATAATGCAAAACCAGAAGAAATTGAAATGTTGAACCATAAAGGTTAGTTAAATAAATTATGGTACATGTATTCAGTAAAGCACTCTGCAGCCCTTGAGAGTGTGTTACAGAAGAAAAACTTAGTGAATCGAAAAAATGTTCATGGTTGAGCACAAAAACAGTGTACAGAGCATGGTCCCAATCTATACACATTTTTAGGCATATATATATTTTATCTATATAAAACAATGTGTCAATGGTATGAAAGATTGAAAAATATATATGATGTTGATTACTTTTAGTAGACAAAAATTAGGGGTAATTTTAATCATTATGGTACTTTTCCCTGTTTTCAACAGTAAATATATATTTTTAAATCTAAAAACATTGTTGAATACCTTTTAATTACCCACTACCAGCTTAAAATTCATCCTGCTGTTTCTTTCTCTGAAAGGAGCTGAAATTGAGATCCTAATTACTGGTAAATAGCAATCGTTGTTTAGACTTTAAGAAAACTAATTAGGAGAATAAATTATTCACCAGTTTCCTAAGATTAGCTCAGACCTAAAAGTATTCTTCATTATGTCACATTTCCATGTTCTGAGGCCTTATTTGTATGCACACCACTAAGTTTTTCAGAATTAATCAACCAGCCAGATCCCTGCTCAAAGCACAGGCCCAGAGAGCTGCACAGGGAAAGACTCTGGGTATCACTTCTAAACTTCATAATTACCCTTGAACATATCTAGGGAGAGTGAAATGTATTTCCTGCTGCTAGAGACAGGGAATTTGTCTTGATAGCATTAGAAATATACAGATTAGAGGAAACTAGTTCAGCAAAATAGAGAATAATAAACATCCTAAAGGAACAAACCTATGGCTCTGAAATTGCTTACTCCGCTTGCTTCAGTCTTCCCTGGAGAACTTTCTTTGTGAATGGGACTTTGCATCATCCACAGAGCCTCTGCAGTACCTGATTTCAGGGAAGAGGACTGAAATATTGGTCTCTCCCCCGTTTACCAACTAAAAATATCAATAAGCCAAATCATTCTAAGCTCCATGGAAAAAGCATGATTATGCCAATGACTTTCGAAAGGAGGATGAAGAGCAGCACTCATGTTCACTTATTTCTACCATTACCTGCCAGCTAACCACATTTCTTCCCCGCCCCCATTTCTTTTTAAATTACCCAACAAGAGAGGCAGCTTGATGCCATGGGAAGCTGTGCTGTCTGATGAAGATGACCTTTCTGTTTCTTGAGACCCTTCCACAGCGGGACACAGGTTTTAAACTAAAAATCACAGCATCTGAATTGCAGATTTAGTGTACTGACTAGCTTCATCAGGAAAGGTACTTGTTAAAACATGACTTGTTTTACTTCCTTCACAAGTTTCTATAAAAATCAAATGCAATAATGACTGTAATATGATACACAGATATAAATTAATAATAATAATAGTATTAATAACAGCCATCACCACCAAGGCTCTTTGCATGCCAGGCACCGTTCTGTATGTTGTACTTTACACATTTCAACTCATTCAACCCTTGTAACAACTCACTAGTTTTATGTGATATGATTATGGGACTCAGAACACTGAGCCCCGGGATCTCCTGAGGGAAATTCTTCCTGATGTTTGCATTTTATGGGTAGCCATATTTATATGTAATAAATATGCTTCATTAATATTTTCACATGTTAATGAATAATAGGAGAGATGTTTAATTATAATCTAGTTGAACACAGCTACTCCTATATCTTTGTGCTTCTAATTATTTTTAGGAAAAGAAGAATGGCATGTGAGTAAGGAACGTTGTTGAAGAGGGAGGGACCTTCTTTCATTTTTTTCTTCATTTATTTGCCATAGTCCAAAGAAGTGGAAAACTCTGCTACACTTCTGTCCTCTCTCGCTTCACCCCTTTCTTTGTTCCTCCTCATTGGGGTGACTGAGATGATTGGTCAGAGTTGGGGACATTTGTTGGACCAATTTCACTAGTGGGCCAGACCTGTACTGAAGGCTAAGGGTCAGTGCTCATTACTCTCTTGTCCTCTTATTCACTTCTGAGCCCAACAGCCTCTACCACTTCCTGTCAGAGTGACAGGCTCACATGGTCCAGTCCTGGAGCCCATGTTTTAAAAAGAGGCTTGTGGTGCTTGCCTTTTGTCTGCTGTTTGGACAAGTAGATGCATAGTCTGTTCAGAAGGTCCCACCTGTGACTTCACAGCAGCATGCCTAAATATACAGGTACCAAGATTGACTAACCAATGTACAAAGTAGGAAACCCCAGTGCAGCCAGAATCAAAATTCAGTCTCTAACACTGCAGTTTATCACAGCCTTGAATTTGGGGGGAATGGACTACTGTCTGGATTAAGATAGTGGTACGTATCGTTTTCATTTGTCTCATGATCTTTGCATGCGTATTCCTGGAAGACTAGAGGGCTGGCGGCACCCTAATCCTCTAAAAGAAATCCAGCCCTGACTGGTTGGCTCAGTGGGTTGGACATTGTCCTGCAAACCAAAAGGCAAACCAAAGGGTTGCTGGTTCGATTCCACGTCAGGGCACATGCCTGGTTGCAGGCCTAGTCCCTGGTTGGGAGCATGCAAGAGGCAACTGATTGATGCTTCTTTCCCTCTCTTTCTCCCTCCCCTCTCTTTCTCCCTCCCTGCCTCTCTCTAAAAATAAAATAAATAAAATCTTTTAAAAAAAGAAATCCAAACTGTAACTTGAGAAAATTTATTTCTTTTGCTAGATGGAACCATATATTCTTCTATGTCTTCAAGTTGTGGCATAGGATTTGACCAAGGGTAGTGGCTTAAAAACCACTTGTTGGATGAATTAGTAAAGCATGTTTAAAAAAGAAAAAAAGCACAATTTGAAAGAAAATTTGGAAAGGAGAACTGGTTTCCAGAAAGATGAAAAGGGAAACTTAGCTTAGACTGAGCAAGAAAGGATATAGACTTTCATAGTGTCAAGCCAAAGTACTCAGAACTAGGGAAAAAAAAATATTGGACTTTGGAGCTAACTGAAGTATCCACACTGAAGGGCCAGAGTCAGAACAGAAGAGCAAAAGTACTCCAGTATTAGTAGAAATGAAAATTAGCTGTCGACAGGTGGGCTGCTCTGCTACACAGCTCTCTACAGACAGATCCTGAAATATCCACTATCCGATTCCCAGCAATTAAAATACCTTAGAAGTCTTGGTCAAGATATCTGTCAGTGTCATATGTTGTATATGTCAAGGGGAACAAACCAGCATATGATAGTTTAAACTTCTTAAAAATAGATGAAAGGTATAAAAGAGATGGTATGGGCAATACCCAACTTAAAAAAAAAAAGATATTGTTCAATAAACTAACTAAATCTTTATCAAAACAATACATGTATGGTTAAACCAGTCAAATAGTAAAAAAAAAAAAAAAGGCTTAAAAAATGGCAGTTCCTGCTTCACCATTTACCAATCCCCAATACATGTCATAACAGGCAATTCTTCGTTTTTATCTATTTCTTTTGGCATATTTCTAAATAATTTGCCCTATATGATTATTTCTTGTCTTAACTAATTTTAGAAATCTGTTAACTTCTGTTTGTAGAGGATAAAGCCCTAATACTACTTTCCCTATTCTTTTTAAAAAAATACTTATTGATTGATTTTAGAAAGAGGAAGTAAGGGAAAGAGAGAAGCAGAGAAACATCGATTGATTGTTCCACTTATTTGTACATTCACTGGTTGTTTCTTGTGTGTGCCTTGACCCCGGATCGAACCCGCAACCTTGGCGTATGGGACAACGCTCTAACCAACTTAGCAACTTAGCTGCCTGGCCAGGACTTCCTTCCCTATTCTCATTCACTCAGTATGGGGATAAATCGATAGTATTATAATAACTATGTAATTGTTGTTTACTATTGAGGTAAGTAATCATTGTTATCATTTTTAGTTCTGCATCTCTTTATTTTACCTGGGGTCAACCACTACTTCTTTTTTCACTTGATTAATTTTCAATGTTCATAATTCTTACATTCTGTCTGCTGCATTTATAACAATAGTTACTTTTCAAATCCAGACACATCAGTCATTTAATCGAACCCATTTTTCCCTGGAGTGCTTCAGCCTGGAACCCCATCGCCCTGCTGCAGGCATGGCTGGTCTTTAGGCACAGGCTGGCATCCAGGGACTTGACTTTGTCTCTTGTGTCGGATCTTCTATTTCTTGGATCCCATTTTTCAATTGTAGTAAGTTGATAGCTTTATACTTTTTACAAGTATCAGCACTTTTATTTTTCTGTTTTCTCCTCACTTTTATTAAATAATAAGGACGAGGTGCAAATAAAATATTGAAATAGCTGCACAAACTACTGTTTAACAGAAATAACAGTGTCATCAAATCAGCAGGCAATACCACCATGAAAACTTCTCCGTTCCTCAGGTGTATTGAGTGTGTGAAAGGTACGGTGTTACAGAGTAATGTACAAAAAGTGCTGTCCAGCCTGTATGAAGGCATCTATGAGCTCCAGGCGGACTGTTCATTTGGTGCCTCTTCAAACCAGTGTCTTAAAGATATTGTCTTAACTTTCTTTTTTCTTTTGTAATTGAAGGGATAAACTGATTTTCTGCAAATTGCAATTGTATGCTTTTGTCTTCATGTCTCTAAACCTTATGCCAGAAGTATACCTATCCTCTAGTTTCCCCAAAACAAAACTCCATTTAACAATGTTAGTTATTCAAATAGATTTTTTCTGAAAATTCCACTGGGAATAGTACACAGCTTTTACAAAAAGAAAAAAGGGAAGGAAGAAAAGAAGGGAGTTCATTAAATGTACCTCTTCTTTCAAATTCCTATATTTGACCTTAAAACCACTGTTTTTCCCGCCACTGTTAAGCCTTCCCAACAACTTCCTAAGCCTTCTTGGCTCTCTCCGCCCCTCCCTCCCATGGAGGACCAGCTCGGTTTGGGTCCTCCTTCTAAAGGGGCACTTGGGTATATCAGTCAGAGCAACTTAGGAGGAAAAAGTAGACAAAGCTTAAGGTTCATCAAAGAGAAAGCAAATACCAGGCATGGAGAATTGTGTAGTGAAGGGATCTCAAGGGGCACAACTGCAGGAGACCAGTGCTGATGCCACCAGATCCTGGGCCCCGGGAGCATGGCTTTATTCCAAGCCACCTTGGTGAAGCTACAGCTGCTGAGATAGATCCTGAGAGAGAGACTAATTTTAGAGTGGGCACCCAGCTGTGAGGCTCTGGGAAGGCAAAGAAAGAAAACAAGGGACATGCTCATTACTATGTATCAGATGTTTCAGACTTTCCTTCTAAAGAAAGGTTCCTTGTTCCCTCCTCGTGCTCTCTCGTCCCTGTTCACCTTTTTACAGGCTCCTTGTACAATCCATTTCCCTCTCTCCAGGTGAGCAGATCCTATACCTGTTGACTTTTCTAAGCCAGAAGTATTTTGTTCTCACTTACACCCCATTTTACATCTTATTCAGGTTGCTTGCTTATAGACAGTCTCTACTATACTGGATTTTGGACTTTTTTATACTGTGTTTTGTATTTTTATAATCTCTCCACATTGTACAACACAGGGGCTAGTACTCTCTTTTATTAAATGCTCATAACCTTTTCCCTTTCTTTTAGTTCAGGTGTCAGTATACTATAGCCTGTGAGCTCCATCCAGCCTTCTACCTGTTTTTGTAAATAAAGTTTTATTGTGTTGTACAGATCATGCATCACAGAAACATACACTTGAAACCTATATGATCTTATTACCCAATGTCACCCCCCAAAATTTAATTTTTTAAAAAAGTTTTATTGGGACACATCCGTGTTCTTCACTATGTATTACGTGTAGCTGCTCTTGCTCTAAAGTAGCAGTGTTGAATAGTGGAGACAGAGATCTTACAGCCTGCAAAGCTGAAAATATTTATTATCTGGCCCTTTACAAAAACGGTTTGCCAACCCTTGTTCACTTTTAGTAAGAAAAGAAATTTGCCCCTTGGACTTAATCCATTAGACCACTCACTGCCTTACCTCTCACCTTATAAAAATCTGCAAGCATTAGAATTGTGAAGTATTTGGAGAAATGTTCATCATAAAACAGGATCTCAGTTTGGAAAGTATCCGGGCGTCAGTTAACGGCACTGTGGTAAGCTTACGTACAACCAAAGAAGTGTCTGGAATCTTGTCATAAATAGTTATCATTGAAATAGTTAGCTGACATTTTAGATTTACAGATAATTTTCTCTGAGCTAGATCATATAAATCTGCCATTTGTGTTCGCCCCAGCTGGAGTTAGTCTCCCCTCCCTCAGCGCTTTCAGAATGCTTCATTCTCTCTGTGAACACATCGAAGTTAATTGCACTGATTTCTTTTCGTGCGTGTACTTCCAGACTAGGGTTATGAACATCCTGTCCAACTCTGTAGCCTCCATAGGGTTTTCCCAAAGCAGGTATTAATGCATGAATGTCATTCATGCAAACGTGAAAAACAGATTTACAGTAACATTGACCTCATGAAGCCGTGGTGGAGAGTCTTCATACTGTGCTTCATGCGTACACATTTTCAATGTTTATCCTGTTTATTCGGCTTATATCCCTGTTTAATTTGCTCATATATGTGTATAGAAAGTAAGTCATCTCAAGAATGTCTCTCTGTTGTTTAAAACAAAACAATAGCTCTCTGTTGTTTAAAACAAAACAATTCTCATAAATGCCTTGTCTAGGGTCAAGCAATTTTCTCAGGAAGTCAGCATTATTATGAAACGGAAAACCCTTCTAGACTTTCTTTCCTTAACTGTTCACTTCACGGATATACTTCAGCGGGAAATGAATCCTATTTAGCAATCGAAGATACGTGATCCAGTAGACCTCTGGTTTTCATCTATGTGAAATAATATTTACAGTCCAGGCCCAGTAAAATCTAACTGGAAAAGCAAACATTCACAAGGTACTTTATTTGTCTTTGTATATGTAAAGCTCGGTGTTTCTTGGTGATAGAAACACAGCTTGAATCAGCCCAAGAGAGGGGGATGGGTGCAGGGGTTGCCAGTTCACAAAATCCAAGGAGTGAATAATGATGTGGGAACGGGAATGCTGCTGAGCCTCTGGAACAATGGGAACCAGAGACCGGAAAGCAGCCAAAAGCTTCTGCATTTTGAATCCCTGTTTCTCTACATGCCACCCTTGCTGAGTATGGATCAACCTTGTCTACCAGGAGGATACCTAGCCATACATAACATCTTCATTTTTCTTTTTTAAATCTTACAGCTTTTTTCCTAGAGAGGAACAGTACTTCTCAATTTTAACTTAAAAAATTTCAGGGACAACCTTTGGCCCCAGGTGGGATCAAACCTAACAGGAGATATGTCATAAAAAAAAATGACACTCCTGACATAGCCATGATGATGAAGAGGGAGGGAAAGAGAGAGGGAGGGAGCAGGAGAGACGTTCCTAGGAGAAGGGAGCTGGAGAGGCACTGGGTTGACAATCCCATAGGTGTTCTTTGCTCTTTTTGAAGGCATAGGCTGTCCTATTTACCAACAAGCTTCTAAACTTCTAGAAAGAGGGATAAAGGGCTAGTGAAGAGCTGTGCACCAGATACTTCACCACAGAGAACAGTTTTTCATCAAAGTAGCAAAGGTACCTCTCAGCTAAAAAGAAGAAGAGGAGAAATGCTCGTCATTTGAAGTATAGTTAGTGACAATAGTCTTCCCATCAGAGGGCACTGAGAGAAGCTGACAAGAAGGACCTAAAATGTGTAGCACGGGAAATGGTCCCTTCCAGTAAATACTGTGTGGGGTCTGGTCTGTTCTCCTAATGCAAAAGGCCATAACTCTGGACTAACTCATGGCTCTTCCAAGTCCTGCCGTAGCCAACATTTTTGCCAGTCCCTAGAGTGTCATTGTTCTAATTAGAAAGGCAAGCCTTCCTCAAGGCAGACCGGCACCCCCTACCCTGCTAGCACCTTGCCAAGACTGTGGCGACCATGCAGTATTAGCCTGTGTTTACCCCTCAGCCAGGCAGGGTCCCAACTGCACAGGTATCTGTGGGTAAGCAGACTCTCTCTTCTCCAAAAGCAAGGACTCCTAACATCGGTAAAAGTGAGACTTGGATAAGAGCATGGGCTTGGTGATAGAAGACAGTAGCAGGAATGGGAACAACAATGGCTGAATTCAAAAGACTCTAAGGATGGACAACCCACTTCCAGGTATGGGAGCCACAGGGTCATCTCTGGGAGTAGAAAGACCAATGGTGATCTCCAGGGGCTGAGCAACAGCAGAAGCAGCACTGGCTTCTGAGGCTCCTGAAGTGATTCAAGGAGCAAGAATGATAAGGATCCTTGCTTGTCTGTCCCAATTTAAAGCGGCACTGCTGCTGCTTTTCAATCAAAAATGTATATAACAGAACACTTCGAGATAAATGAAACATTTTTTTTCTTCTTTATCTTTGAAACGCTAAAAATAATGCCCTTTTGAAGGGGATAGTTGTATAATGGTTAAGGAAGCTATCCTTAGAACAATGTAACAACAGGATATAGGAATGCCATTTTTATAAGATTGTATTCAAACTCATAGGGTAGCCACTCTCAGAAAAGAAGCCATATCCCCATTGTCTCAAAAGAAAGAGAAATTGGTACATTTGGGGTAAGTGTCCAAAAGACAAGCAATGGCACCTGAAGCAGGAATAGAGGGAGGGGAGATGAATGAGGGTCTGGGGAGGGGACACTGGAATCTCGGTGTGCCTTCTGATACCAGTTGGAGATCAGCATTTATCCTGGAGGTCTCGGTCACCCTGAACCCTGGTGATTAGGTATTATTCTCCTATGAGTGGGCATCATGCCAGCACCTAAAGCCATAGCTATCCTCCCAGTGCTGCAGTCCAGGGACTAAATGCTCAGGCAGTCTGCCACTGGGCTGTTAGATCCCCATTTATTTCTGTGCTTTGAAGGAGCCACCCATGATGTTCCAGTCACTGCATGAGTCAGAGCCCTGTTCCCCAAGAGCTGCTGAAGCGCTTTCCCCCTACTTCCTGGACTCCATCTGAGACACTGCTCACCAATTCCCTTGGCTGGGTATGAATTAGGGGCTGGGCTGGGTCTCACACTTTGACACCACAGCAGAGTCCCAGGTCTGCAGATGGGGGCGGGGTGGGAAATGGGAAAGAACTAGGTACTAGTTATGGGTGTGGCAAAAAATTACATTCAAATCACTGGAGAAAAGACCAAGTTAATAAAAAATGTGAAAATTATCTAGCAACTAGAGGGGAAATATTAGATCATTGCCTCACTAAATCTAAATAATTATAGACAGGCCAAAGTAAATGTAAATATTTTAAAATGTAAAAGTAAAAGAGAACAGGTAAAACTAGTGATAAATAAATAATGTTGAGTAAAAACAATTGAAAACTTCTGTAGGGCAAAAAAATAATCACATATAAGGTGGAAAGACAAACTGAGGAAAATATTAACAATAACAATACAAGGCAAAGGGCTAATAGCCATAATATTAAAAGAGTTGTACAAATAAAAATTAAAACTCCCTATAAAAAATGGGCAGAAGTGGCAAACAGGTGATTAAAATGTAACTGGTCGATAATTATATGAAATAATGTTCAACTACACTAATATTTAAAGAGGCAAATTAAACCAATGAGATGATAGTTACCTATCCGATTGTTGTAGATTTTTAAAAATTGTTCAAACTCACACATTGACAAGGTTGGGAGAAATATATCTACTCTGTGTTTTTCTGAGGGCACTGTAAAGTATTAATGGTATAACTTTTCCAGAGGGTAATCTGACAAGAAGTATCAAAACATAAGATGCATACTCTTTGTTGCAACAGTTCTACAAGGAGATATTATATAAATTTGAAAAGGAATATTCACACTTGTTAATAATTTAGAAAAATAGAAAACAGTGTCCCCTAGTAGGAAGTGGTTAAGAAAATGTGGTACAGCATCCATGGACTATTATGCAGCCCTTAAAAAGAATACTATAAATCTGTACTGGCACAGAAAGATGGCTTCCATTATTGATTCCTAAAGCCTGTGCCATTCAATTGGATTTTGCCTTCTCAGCAACATTTGACTCTGCAGATTAGTTTGAGCCTTGGGCTTCCATGATATCTAATTCTTTTAGTTTTTCTATTTCTCTCTGGCTACATCCCCTCAGTGTCTTCATTTATCTCTTAAATGATGCTGTCCTCAGCTCTCCAACATTCTCCATCAATAGTCTTATTCACTTCCACTCTTCCAACTGCCACGCTAATGTGAGTGAATCCTAGATCTACAGAAATAGTCCAGATGTCTCTGCTGAACTTCAGGCTTAAATATGCATTTGCTTAATGCAGACACTCAAATCTGTCACTTTGGCCAAGTCATGAAACTTCCCTTAACCTTTGTTAAGGAGATGAGATGTTGGCAGATGCAGAAAGAGTCAGAGTTGTGAGACTTATCTCACAGTAATTCCAATAAAAACAACTCCTATCTGTAACAAAGAGGAAGGGCTTCCTCAACCCAGTGCCTTTTTTGGGAATCTCTCACATCACACCACATGGCCAGATACCCACTCCGCCCATCTGATGTCTGCCCGGCTCTGCCTCACATCACTGGCACACCCTGTGCTTGCTGGAGGAACCAGGGAGACCATCTGACCTCAGCTTGTCTGCTACTCAGCTAGAGTGTGTGGTGACATTTGTCTCAAGGCTCAAGGAAAGTGGTTAGTCCTAGGGCATAATTTCAAAATTCTGCCTAATTGTAATTGTTCTTGATAGATAGGTAATAATTCTCTTTGCTCCATAATAATGATAGTCAATAGGAGACTTATGAAACTGAAATGAAAAACAAAACAGAAGAAAACAGCTAAAAAAGCTTTATAGGCAATTACACATACATTCATGGCTACACGCACCCCACATAGAATATTTGTGTGTTTACCACCACGTTTCTGTTTCCATTGGAAGGAGAAATAAGGGAGTATTCATCCAACAGTGATTCATGTTATTATTATGATAGGTTTTAATCAGAGCAAAAGTCAAATTTGTGTTTCCTTAAATAGTATGGTTAAAGTCTCTGAAATGAGAAACCTTAGCTTGGAATCTTTGTGTCAACAATGAGCAATTTGTGTTGTCTAGCCTGCAAGTCTCAAAAGAACAATTATTTGATTTCCAGCCTTAAACTCATTTATCAGTCGTGGTTTATAAACTTGGTGATGCAACTTGTGAGCTGATGTCATACTTCCAACAGGGTGGTTTGGAAATGATCCATGTGGGAATTCATTTTCAGTGGGGGAATTGAGATGCATGGGATTAAGGCAATACCTGGGCTCCTTCATCTGGGAAAATTTGGGTGTTTGGAAGTACAGTGCATCTTGTACATTGAGTGGAGGGCCCAGTTGATCTCACATTAGAGCATGCTTGATTTTAAAGATGTGTATTCACAGAGAGCATGAACGCAATGATCAAGTTTAGGACAGGGATCTTGTTTTGTTCACTGGTATTTATTCAGTGCTCAGAACAGTGCCTGGCACATGGCAGTCTCTGAAAATTTTTGTTAAATAAATTGTCAATAAAACTGTGTGCAAAGGAGAAAGAAAAAAAATCAAAGGTATTCAACTGTCAACAAATCCAGGGCACTCTGGGTAACAATATCACAACTTGAACTTAGTCATAAAGCCTATTGGGTCACAGAAAAATGAACTAGAGTAGGGGAGAAACCAGGAGTCAGTAGAATAAGGACAGAGAGGACAACCAAATCAGCTCTGGGAACTATACATGGTCCAGGACCAGCTTGGGTTGGGTTTGGGCAGGTTGGTCTAATCTGAAGGGCAGGGCATGACAGTGGATATCCCAGGGACAGGCTAGAATCAATGTCAGGTGGATAGAGAGCAGTCCAATCCTAGCAGAACTCAGTCACTGACTGAGGATAACAAGAGAAAGGATTTGGTCTTATAGGGAAGGGACCGGGCAAGAATTAAGCAGGGTGAAAGGGTCCAAATACCAGCAAAGAACTAGAGTGCAGGATAGTGGAAGTAAGAATAAAGCCCAAACTTACTGGACTAACCTGGTAAATGACTGAGGAAGGCTGCAATCTGGTACGTCTACATGGGTACTCCAGGCATCCAGCTTTCTATGTCTTCCTCAGCAAGTCTAATTCTAAGGACTCACTGACTGATGGACAAGCGCTTATAGCCTAGGCAGGGCTAAGCCTACAGGTAAAGGGAATCAGATGGGCTTCTTCATTGTGTGCTCCCCTAAGGTCCTTAATATGCTTTTGAGTTAACACATCACAATTGCAATTACTCCAATGACTTTTTTCTTTGCTGGTGCAAATGATTATTTTTATATTGATTACCACTACATACTCAGCACTAATACTTGGCACATAGTGGGCACATAGTATGAAGAAAAGCGGAAACCAGGGCCTCCCCATGGAACAGGCTTGGGAAAGCAGAGACAGGCCCTGCGACTAACTGTGCTTGCATCCCGGTGGTATTTCTCATTTCCTCCACCTCCTCCTTCCTTGCGATGGTCAGAACTGGTACAGAGAGGAGGAAAGGCAGACCGGGGTCATGGTCTTCCTTGAAGAGCAAAGCTCAAGAGGGCAACTCTGCCATGCTGCCACTTTTACCCCTGAGCAGCACCAGATATTCTGTTGCAATTACATGTTTTACTCTTTGAATAGTGTATTCTCATGCCACCATTTTCCTCTATGCTAAAGAAGAAAGCTACTAAAGCAGCATGAGTTTCAAGGAGAGGAAAGGTGAGGAATAGAGAAAGGAAAGAGAGAAAAGCAGAACATCCCATTACCACTTGCTCCAGGACTGGATTTGAGTTGCTAATTGCCCCACCTCCCAGCTACTGCCCACATCCTGCACTCTCCTGACTTCCACTCTGCCACAGGCGGCAGCTGTAACAAACCGCAGCCTTGGGAGAGCAGTGCTAGAGGCAGGGAGCCCTGCCGGCCACCAGCCAGCATAGCTGCCACCTTGTTCTCACCTCCTGACTTGCATATCCCATACATTAAAGTTCTGTTGGAGTTGCTCAACTTTTAGAGCTTTTTCCTTGTAGCCTGAGCATCCCAACCAAGCTGAAAGATATTACACTTTAGGATGCTTTTGGAGCCAAAGCTAATATACAACCAAAAGAAGGGTGGGTGGTAGGAAAGAAAGACTCTGTGTGTACATGTATTTTTAAATTAATGGGAAAAAACACTACACATAGAATTCCACTGGGACAAAAACTCATCCAACAGGGCATTGTAAATGGTTCTGAGAAATACCAGATAGTGTAAACCGTCTACAGAAGAACCAAGGAATGACATCATCAGCTCTAAAAAGACTTAGTATCTGACAATTAAAGAATGCGCTGGCCCATAAAGCAAACAGATGATGGGAACATATCGGGAACATGGGATTCTGTGCCCCATATTTTTACATCAAATAAAAATAAAGACTTTCAGGCAAAATCCTAAGAGGGTGGAGGGAAACCAAACAAAATGACTTGGAAGTAGCAGAAGAAATTTCCAGAAAGAGACGCTAGCATATATGGAAAGGACAAAGAATAGTATCTCATTCAGTGTATTGGTCTCTTAGAAAGGAGGGGATTTTGACTTTTCCTCTAAAACCTTCTTCTGGTAAATTTAGTGTTCCCTGAGCCCCAGATGGAAAGCGAAGCAGCTAGAATTTCCAGCAAGGTCCGCTCAGCGAGACAGGTGGTCTTGGAGTTGAGCCCAGGGCTCTGTTACCAGATTCTCTTCCAGGAAGTGCATGCTAGTTAGAGGCTCTGGCAGAGAGCAGGAAAGACCAAGTACCAGCGGGTGGAAATGCATTTTAAGAACTTCACCAATACAGTAACTGCCTTCATGACACTCCTTATGGGTTTGGGGTCATGCTTTCTTTTTGAATGACAAAGCTAATTCAATACAGAAATGTCTAATTGCTGTGCAAAGGAGGTATAAACACATGCCCTATAAAGGCTACACAGTACAAATGCAAAATACAGTTTATTTGGGGGAACCTTACAAACATAGAGGTTACAGAGCTCACACAGTCCTTCAAGCACCTTCCCGCAGGGAAGAATACTCAGGCTGACTCTACACAGATCTATCCACAAGGACCTGCTGTACAGTGCTCTGCATACTTACAGAGAAAGGTGATTGGGTAACGATGGAAGCCTCTAGATCTTGCTGTTAGGAAGGGAGCTGCCCTGTATCTGTAAGAAAAGATAATAACAGAACCTATCTTATAGACTATTAGGAAGGTTAAGATAATTAATACTTACAAAGCATATAGAACACTACCTGGCACATAAGCATTTTATTTTTTTAATTAAAAAAACCATGTAAGTGACAACTATGAACCAAATGCTGTTGTAGGTGCTGAAACTGTAATGGTGAGCATAGAACTTCTATCCCAGTGGAGTGACAGATAATAAAGCAATAAACAATGCAGTGGAAAATACTCTGGCAGGTAATGATAAGCACTGTAAAGACAATAAAGTGATGAGAATTTTTTTACATAGGGTCATAAGGAAAGGCCTCTGTGAGGAGATGATACTTGACAAAGATCTGAGAGGAGTGAGGACACGAATCATAAGGCTATCTAGTGGGAAGAGTATCCTAGGCAAAGGAAATAGCATATACAAATGTCCTGAGGCAGGGTCATGTTTGGGGTGTTCATGTTTGGGGTGTTCCCAAGAAAGCAAGAAGGCCACTGTGGCTCAAGGGGTGTAAAGGGATATGGTAGGAAATGAGGTCGGAGAAGTAGACGGGCCAGATCACGCAGAGGCTTGTAGGCCATGATTTTAAGATTAGTTGTAAGTCATGGGAGAATTGAATGGTGAAGTGACATTACCTGGATCACCTGTAGAAGGGTTGTGAGGGTAAGGAAGAAAGCAAGGAGAGTTGCTAGGAGCCAATACTCGAGATGTGAGATACTGGAACTTGAGACTGGGTAGCGTCAGTAGAGGTGATGAGAAGAAGTTGGACTTGAAGGGAGAAGACATAAGTCTCATTGTCAGGTTGAACACAAGGTGTTAGAGAAAGGGAGGTGACTGCAGTGTTTGAACAGCTCAGGAGAATGGTGTCAGTCACACTCACTGAGATGAGCAGCATTCAGGAAGGGACCATAAGGGTGGGGGTGGGGGTATTCAAAAGTTTGGTCTTGACATTACTGGTTTTGAAATACAAATTAGATAGCCAAATTCACTAGGCAGTAGCAATGAGCATTTGTAGTGGGACAATAAATCAAAACTGATGCAGCAAGCATTTCCTGAGATACATTTGAGGGCCAGTATGGGGAGAGCAGTAGGATAGAAAATAGGAGCCACTTTGCTAAGGACGAGGACAGAAGGCTCAGAGACCCTCTGGACTGGTGTGGGGGACTGTATTAGTGAAGTGACAGTGGCAGCATTTGGGCAAGTAGGGGAAAGGGATTTCTTTCCAAGATCCAAGTAGTCTCACTTGGTTTTTCCCTGTCTATAGATTCTGAAGTGGAGGGTGTGAGGCCAAGATAATTTATTTAACATTTCTAAGGCTCTTGTTTTTATCTGTACAGTAAAGAATACTAATAATACTAATAACAGTAATTATTATTTTCTGTATGTTAGGCCCAGTACTCACCACTTTATGAACATTGCCTCATTTAACTGTCGTCACAATAACTGTGGGAGACAGATGTCATTTTACAGAGGAAACTGAGATTTAGAAAGGTCAAGGAACTTCCATAAGGTCACACGGTTTGTAAGTGGTGAAGGAACAGAGACCAGGATTAAAACTAAGACACTGACTCTAGAGCCTGCTAAACGTTCTGCTTCCAGCTCTCACGCTCTAGTACTGTAGGATCAAAATTCCACCTCAGATGTGTATTATGTTACAAAACACGCTTGAGAAGCAGCGGCTTGTTGAATTTAGGGCGCCTTATGGCAGTAGCAGCTGGCCAACATCAAATGGTGTGGTAAGCTAATGGTGCCCCTCCGCCCCTCCCCATAGACATGACGATGTCCATCCTAATCTCTGGGACCTGTGGCTGTTATACTAGATGGCAAAGAGATTTTGAAAATGTGACTGCATTTGGGATCTTGAGATCAGAAGGTTGTCTTGGATCATCCCAGTGGGCTGGACGTAATCACAGGGGTTCTTATAACAGACAAAATAGTGTGAAGATGGAAGTAGAGACTGAAATTTGAAGGTGGTACCCTGCCAGCTTTGAAGATGGAAGAAAGGTCCATGAGCCAAGAAATGCAAGAAATACAGCTCTAGAAGCTCCAGGCAAGGACAGATTCTCTCCCAGAACTTGCAGGAAAAGGCAGCCCTACCCACACCTTGAGTTAGCCCAGGGAAATT
This sequence comes from Macrotus californicus, assembly GCA_007922815.1. Taxonomy (NCBI): domain Eukaryota; kingdom Metazoa; phylum Chordata; class Mammalia; order Chiroptera; family Phyllostomidae; genus Macrotus; species Macrotus californicus. Next base: position 32,115 of record VMDR010005604.1, read on the forward strand.
TTGGACATCTGGCCTCCAGAACAATAAGAGAATAAATCTGTATTGTTTTTAAACTGTCCAGTGTGTGGCAGTTTGTTGCAGCAGCAATAGGAAACCACTACAAGCGGGGTAGTGCGGCAGGTGGGGCAGCTACTGGATGAAGACTGGAGAGAGGTCTAGAATTGGCGAGGTGCTGTAAGTCACCGGGCACCTGCAAGAGTAGGACAGCCTGTGAGAAAACGCTAAGAAGCGGCCTCAAGCTGAGGGTGACTGTAATTTCTAACACAGCTCCTAGAAGGTCGGGACCTGACTCCCTGCTACCAAAAGGTGTGCTGCATCAAAGCAACTTCTGTTGGTCTGACCAGGCTGTTTTCCAGGCTGAGGACTGACACACCTCCACCAGGTGAGATGGGGTCCCAGGCTTTGGGGTTGAGGAATGGCACCTTGAGTCAACACCTAGCACAATGCCTTCTACGTAGCAGGGCTCCAGTAAACTTTGTCCCTTGTTTTGTTATGGATAATGTGGCTCAGAAACAGAAAACACATGCATGTCCACCCACTTATCTCAGCATTGAGACAAATGCTTTCTCACTTTAGATTTCTAAACAAAATAAAGCCCTAGAAAAATTTCTACCCAAACTTAAAGGATTAAGGAAAGTAATCAGGTATAGGGAGTAGCTCTGATTCTAAGGAAAATCATGCCATTTTTCACAGATTTCCAGACTCATGAGCACTCCACGCATGGAAATAAAAGATCTCAACATTAGTAATAACAAGTTACCACTTACCTGATATATCTCTGGTCCTGGGGTAACTGCAAACATGTCATAATAATTTAGTTTTAATCAACCATTGTATATATACCTAATTGAAATACCAATGCCCTACCACTTTTAATCAGGACAATCTAAATTTCTTAAAGTTGGCCCCTATAAAGGCAGCTTGCCAAAAAAACTTGGAGTATTGCTTGATCTGCTCTCCTGGAAAGCACTACCCACAGAATGACATCACAGGACGTCAGAGCACTGAGGGTCTGAGGAGAGCACAGACACCATTGGTTTGAGTGACATTGAGTCAGGTCTCAGTGGGGTTTGGCCCATAGTCATCAGAATTCACAAATAAGACACCAGATTCAATGTCTTTTTTTTTTTACTATTAACATTTTTCTGATTATTGAAAACCATGCATGTCAACCTGGTTGGTGTGGCTCAGTGGATTGAATGCTGGCCTGTGAACCGAAAAGTCGCTGGTTCAATTCCCAGTCAGGACACATGCCTAGACTGTGGGCCATGTCCCACGTTGGGGGTTTTCCACCCTCCAAGAGCAATTGATCCACCCAGATGACTTCAAATGGAACAGAAAGTTGAGCTATGCCCACCAACTCCTGATCAACTTACAAAATCATAAACAAGTAAATAATTAGTATTGCTTTAAGCTACAAAGTTTTAGGATGGTTTGTTATATGTCATTAGATAAAATAACTGGTGTGTTTCTGTTAATTAAAATCAGAGTCTTTGTGACTTTTCCTCCTTTATTAATTTTATTGCTTTCTTTCATTTCACTTCTTTATATTTCTATATTCTCTTGTTCAATTTTTTATAATATGCCTTAGTGATTATAGTTAGGGTGATTTCTCAGTATTAGAAAATGCTGTGGAAAAATACATATATTTGATGTATATGGTTTCCCAGTTTTCAGTAATACAATAATCATTTTTCATTAAGAAGATATAGTTCAAAGAATTATCAAAAAACATTCTGGGTTGCTTTTGATGCAATAAGCAGGAATTTATTAAAGAGAAACATGAAGGTATGTGAAAGCTTATGTTTCTCTGAACATATCTTACTCATGTCAGGTGAAGATGGAATGTGTTTTCTAAGTCACTGAATGGACTTCTTTATAAGCGGTAATCTCCCTCATGCATCCAGCCATGTCAACTAGAAGTGCCAACCATCTGTCTCTTTGAAGCACTCCAGAGTACAGAGCCCCAAGAGCTGATAAGATATTCCATGCTGTAAGACACTCATAGGATAAAAACATTCCTCTATTCAGAATTGCTTTCAAAATTCTGACCTGCCAAAACAAGAAGAAAATATCCTGGACAATAGTTAGTAAATTCAACATCAGAACAGGTCTGAATGTTAATAGTTCATTTTAATTTTCTGCATATATTTAGTATATCATTTGACAACTTTCACATGCCTGATATTTTAGGGAACAATAAACTTTAAGCATCATTTTGCCTTAAATCTAAGATACATTTAGGTCTCTATACTCTTCACTTTTAGGAGGAAGGATATCCTTTAGAATCAGCCCTACTATTTACAATGTGTTGGTAGTAAGCCATCTTTCTGAGTCTTCATTTTATAACCTATTAACATAAACACCCTCCCTGCCCACCATTATTGTATTCGCTTTCAAGGAGAAATGTAGAATTTCTCTCTAGAGTGAAGATCCCCTTTCTAAATTTGAAATTGATATTACTACACATTATTCATTCATTCAGTCAGTAAAATTTTTCGAACACTTGCTATGTTTCAGGCATTGTTTGGGGAACTGTAGATGTAGCTGTGAACCAAGGAGACAAGGTCTATTTTCATGGACCTTTAATTTTAAGGAGGGATGACTCAGTCAATTAAAAAAAATGAGTGAACAAGATAATTGCAGGTATTGCTATGAAGCATATGTAACCTGGGAATGTGCTAGAGAGTGCCTGGGGTGGGTGGTACTTTAGATTTCATGGCACTCCTCTCCTGGCCTGACGAGGGACTGAGAAAATGAGCAGAACTTCCATTGTGATATGCCTAAGCCTTCTTCAATGGCAGTAAGAATGGGAAATAATCTTAGAGAAATTCTTTGGATGTGAACTTATTTTTTTCCCATTTCTTCTGGTTGGAGCCAGGCAAGGAGATGTGAGAGCCCTGGATATCAGGAAGCAGGCAGCTGCCATAACAAATTATGACAAACTGCGTGACTTGAAACAGAAATTTATTCCCTCACAGTTCTAGAGGCTAGAAGTCCAAAACTGAGTTGTTGGCAGCGTCCCGTTCCCTCTGTGCTAGGGAAGGATCACTCTTTGTCTCTTCATAGCTCTGGTGGTTGCCAGCAGTCCTTGGTGTTCCTTGAAACTTAAGTCTCCGCTGCAGTCTTCATATGGCCTTCTTCCCTGTGTTTCTTCTATGTCTCTATGTCCAAATTTCCCTCCTTTTTTCCTCAATAACAAATGCTTTATTGTTTTTGTCATTTCCCCCCACCTTTCCCTCCCACCCCAGCCATCCTCACCTCCCACCCTCAATCCTACCCCCCTTTAGCTTTGTCATATGTCCTTTATACATGCTCCTTGACAATCCTTCCCCCTAACCCCTCCAATATCCCTTCCCGCCTCCCCTCTGGTTAAAGTCAGTTTGTTCTATCATATGATCTCACCTATAAGTGGAACCTAATCAACAAAACAAACAAATAAGCAAAATATAATGAGAGACATCAAAATGAAGAGCAAATTTCCTTCTTTTTACGAAGATATCTGTCATTGGATTTAGGACATACCGTAATCCAATATGACCTCATCTTAACCTGATTACATCTGCAAAATCCCGATTCCAAATAATGTCATAGTCCCAGGTTCTGGGTAGACATGAATTTTAGTGACACTATTCAACTGGAACTCTCATCAGTGGGAGGAAATATACCCTAGCCACTTGCTGTCATCCAGGAACTAAAGAGGAGATCACAGCAGGCCAGAGAAGCAATTGCTACACACACAGCAAAGACTGATCAGTAGTCTGGGTGTGAGATGATGATGAGAACCAGGACTACCTAGGTGTCCCCTAAAGTGCTTGGAGCCAGAATCTTTAATGGTTCAGGGTTCATTCACTCACCGAACAACACTCATTGAACACCTGTCATAGGCCAAGTACCTTGTTAGTGTTGGGGACAAAATGCTGAGCAAAAGGAGACGAGCCTCTGCTCTTGAGAAATTCATTATCATCAGGGAGGATGAAAATTGGAAGGGTATTACCTGGATATAAAGTAAAATGTGATCCCAGAAAGCTGAGTTGAACACACATGACTTACACTGACTATAGAGTGGTTGATAGTGCCACAAATGTTTGTGGGTTGCCTCCCACACACCACTGTGCTAGGTGCTGGCATTCAGAAGCAGCATTCTCCTCACTTCCTCTCCTTTAGTTTCCCCTTCCCTGTTCCATGGAATCTTTAGACACAACAAATCTACAAGATAGTGATGTCCCTGTGACCTTCCCAGAATAATTTCTTTGATTGGTGTGCTTCATTTGGAAATAGCCCCATAATAGTATCAGATATCAGACACTTGACTTCTCAGCAATCCTGCCTGAAACACCCAAATCAATACCTCAATGTCCCTCTCTTTGACTTTTATTTAATCCTAAACCACTACACAAAAATATACAGCACAGTGTCTGGGACAAAATAGACATTCATTCATTCACATTTACTGAGCAGCTATGCACTAGGCACCAGGACAGGCACTGACCAGTTAGTTTCCTTTTCTTTCCTAAATAAGTATTGCCATATTTGCTTGCTGATCATTACAATGAATTTGGTATAAAAGAGTCAGAATTCTGATAAGTGATCTCATTATAATTTAGCCAAAGAAAGAATCACTATAGTTCAAAATTTCAGAAAAGTCATGTTTTTGCAAGATCTTACAAGAATCCATCTCCAGCTCTTCTTTAATTTTGAATTTCCCTTCAGGCATAGTTCCTATTGTCTAATGCCCCTGTCTTCTTTCCTTTCTCATATTTCCCTCTGATCGCCCATTGAAGATAGAGTCACTTACTGTTAAGTTTGGTCAACCACATGTAATTTGTAATATTTACTTCTAAATAAAAGTTAGATGAGTAATTATAAGAGCTTCTAGAAATGAACTAGACATCTAGGCCATGCCTTGTGAGCATACCTGAGGTGAATTGGTTTACTTTTCTTTTTCTAAATCCTCACTCGAGGATATACACATTGATTACAGAGAGAAAGGAAGGGAGGGAGAGAGAGAGAGAGACTGATGTGAGAGAGAAACACCAGTCAGTTGCCTCCTGTACAAGCCCTGGCCAGAGATTGAATCCACAACCTAGGTATATGCCCTGACTGGGAACCAAATCCACAACCTTTCGGTTTATGGGATGATGCACCAACCAACTGAGTAAGCCACACTGGCCAGGACATGGTTGACTTTTCTTTTACAATTATGACACCATATTTTGGAGAAGACAGCACAGGGCGGTTAAAGACCATGGGCTTTGGGAGCAGGTCTGGCTTTATGTTCCTACTCTTCCATTTGTTGCCTGAGTGGAACATAGGCAAATTACTTAATTTTTTTTTCAGCTGGAAACCATAGCTACATTTTTTAGCTGGAGTGAGAGCTAGAAACAGTCTTTGAAAATCGGCAAACACTAGGCACTCAATTCATGGAAGCTATTACTGTTATTCTAGTCATCCCCATAATCTCTTGGATCTATTTATGGTTGCTTCTGACATTTCCACTTTTGCCTTTTTTGCATTAGCTATTACTGTACTTATAAATATAAACCGAATGTCTTCCAAGTGCAAAGGGGGGAAAACCCAACTAAGATTACATCGCTTTAAAGTGAGTGTGCTGGAATTCAAGCTGTGAGATATTAAACAGATTAACTATTCATGGGCTGTTGGTGAGGTCATAAGCCTAAAATAATTTGGCAGAACTAAACCAGACTAACGTAGACAGACTTCTGAACTGGCACACAGCACAAAAGGTATTTCTCCTTATGCCCAAAAATGGATGTTGACTCATGCAGTCTGGGTGAAACATCTGAGGAACAAAGTGATATCACCCAAGAAGGCAGGATGACATCATTCTGCAACTGTTTCTCGTCTGTCTGGTTTTTGGCATTATACCTTTTTGGCTCCTAATTCTCATAATTCCCATCAGTTGCTCTTAAAAACTACCCTCCTTGAGGGAGGCAACATCAGCACCTACCTATCTTTGAATTTCCTGTACATTATAAATATTTTTCCATGTCTGACACAGTATCTGGTTTCCATTCTGCTCATTTTATTGAAACTGGTCTCAAAAGAGTCACTAAAAATAGTCTGGTTGCCCAATCCAATAGGTTCTTTTTAGTTTCCTTCCCACTGGAACTGTGGACAGTGGTTGACACTGCTGATGAATGCCTCTTCCTTGCCCACTCTTTCTTTGCTTCTTTATACTTGTCTCATGTTACTCTTTTTTATAAAGATTATTTTATTTATTTTTAGAGAGAGGGGGAGAGAGAGAGAAAGAGAGGGAGAGAAACATCAATGTGAGAGAGAAACAATGATTGGTTGCTTCTTGTATGTGCCCCAACCGGGAATCAATCCTGCAAGCTAGGCATGTGACCTGACCAGGAATCAAACCCACGACTTTTCAGTCTATGGGATGATGCTCCAACCAACCGAGCCATGCTGGTCAGGGCTCATGATACTCTTAATTCTGAAGATCGCTACTTACAAGCCTCCTCCACTTCTTTTCCACAACTCACCCTTAGATGTTCTCCATAGCTATAATTCTAGCTGCTTTTCTGGCCACAAGCCCCCTTAGCAAGCTTATCTCCTAGCTCCTCATGGCTTCAGCAATGACCTTCTCAAAACCAAACCTGTTCAGGTCACTGCCCCAACTGAGAGCCTTTCATTTTTCACTGTTGCTTTCAGGATAAAGCCCACACATTCTGGGAACACTGTTAAACCCTCACCCTCATAACCTGAACTTTGCAAATCTTTTGAGCTCCATCTCCCAACACTGAGCTTCTCTTCTTCTACTCATGTTGTTTTTTTTTTATTTCTCTACCCTCTGTCTCCAAAAATCTTGGAGATCCTCTAAGATCCAATTAAAATGTCACTTCTGAAGATAAAATTCACTTCTGCAAAGTTTTTCTTAGCACCTTCCTTCCTGCCACCCTGGTGGAATTAGTGGCTTCCTCCGAGTTTCTACAACATTTTTGCACTCACCACATTTTATCAATGTCTGTTCTGTAGTTGCTGTCTGTTCCTTAGATGGTGAGTCTTTAGGAGTAGTGACAGTACCTTCTTTGTCTTAATATTCACACCACGCAGCACAGTGCCTTGCAGATAATTACATACTCAATTAAGAGTTCTCCATTTAAACTAGAACTGTTTTTCAAAGATGGTCTTATAATCAGGTCCAGTTGCTTTGCTGAGAGACACAGAGAGGGAGGGAGGGAGGGAGGCCATCTCTGTCATGAATTCAATGTATTTTAGGTCATATTAGGCTTCCGTGGCAAAACTCTTTTCCACTCTCTCTATATAATTAAACTGTGGGCGAAAGAGAAGTGTTCCATGCCCTCTATGCACAGCCAACTCCCAGGTCGGCTAGATTCCAATGCAGAATCATCAGAGAGAATCAGAATGTCAAATTCTACTCTAAGCAAATAAAGAGCCTACTGAATTAAGTTGAGTAAGCTCTTCTAGGACACCAGGGTAGCATTTAGTAAAGTTCTTCTCCTAGGAGATTACTTAGGGCCTGCTTATATGTTATAATAGATGCACATGGGTTCTAATTTCGTTCAGCAGAATAACTGGTTACTTAAAAACTAAGCCTGGATCAACTCAAATGTATCATGTAGCCAACCCAGACAGGAATAAAGCTCGTACAGTGGCTGGAAAGAGCACCGTTCTTCTCCTTTCACCTGCTCTTTTCAATCAAAATCTAGTTCGCCAATGCTCTTGCAATAGGAGATCAGTGGAGTTCTTTAGCTCAGGAATTCATAAAGGCAACAAAGATCTATTGTAAATAACTGAATGGCCACTGCTCAGTGAGGGTGCCTACAATTTACAGTATTTATTTCTATGGAAAACGATGGACAACGTATCTTGAGAAATAGCATGTATATGGAAGTACTGGCTCTACAGATTACATGGAATATGTGATTTCCTCGAAGTCCCCCTGTGAGGTTAGAACTGTTATTTTCTCCATTTTATAGATGAGGAAACTGAAGATCAAAAGGTCTAGTAACTTCCTAATGTCACAGAGCTACTGAGCAGTGAGCTCGGAGTCAAAGACTAAGTTTGATGCTCGTGAATTTAGAGTGCATAGGCTACTACTTTTGATGTCAGTTACTAGCACCTGTTTATAAAGGCAATGACGACATAAGCAGTGTGGATAAGAAAATGTGACCAGTCAGTTCTTAAATCTGTATGCACTTTCTTCCAGCCCAGTCTTAAGGACTGAGTCTCTATCAGTTATCTGTACAGGAAAATTTGTTTCTCTTTGAAGTGGGAAAGGGAGTAGGGAAGGGAGAGGTGTCAAGGAAGTTAAATTATATGAATACACCGTTTCCTGCTCAAACTTCAGCTCATACCCAGGGGAGGTGAAGTGGAGGCTGCACTCAAAATCCCTCAGGTCCTTTGCAGTAGGTCTGACTGCGCCTTAGCAGAGACCGCTCTGCCCTTGCCTGGGCCTCTCCCCCACCTTCCCAGGGCACTCTAGTACACGGTGGTCGAGCACTGCCACAGACCACTGAATTCACATGAACACATTTTTTGTAAACTAACATATCTCTTTAACTTTTTTCCAGTATCTACTGGAAAAAATTCTCCCATATTGCTTTTGAAGTGGAAGAGCCAAAATAGTAATTACTGAACCTATTTCATTCTCAGCAGAAATCTTGAAAACAGTTCCTACTTCCTACTTCCAAGATAGGCTGTCTGCAAATATTTCTTTCCAGGTGCCAGTTCCTATGCTCCTGGCATGATCAGCTTGCTCCCGAGAAAGGTGGCTTCCTACATTGTATCTCTAAGAAAAAATGTAACTGTCCCTCAAAAAAGTCACTTACAGACTATCATTTAAAACAAACTGTATTATGAAATGTAAATATCTATGCTTTCTATGAGCTAAAATTGCATTTTAACAATCTTAATGGATCATTAACAATCATTAACAGTGATGGTACAGCAAAACATAAAGCATTTTGTAGCGCACTATATTGCTGAGGGTGTGTGAAAACAGACATTCTTATACATTACTGGTAGGAGTATCAATTGATGGAACTTTTTATAGGCAGCAATTTGGCAATAACTACTGAAATTACAAATACATTTACAAATACAGGTGATTCATAGGTGATTCACTGTAGCATTGTTTTGTAACAGCAAGAGGCTGCTGCCTAAATAAGGTACATACAATGCAAACCTAAAAAAGATTGAGGAAGCTCTATTGGCGCTATCGAATGATATCTAAATTCTGTGTGTGTACTGTGGTGTGCTGATAAATGTTCCACCATCAGCTCCCCAAAATGTTGTAGAATTGACAAGTGAGATGAAAATGAAATACTAAAAATCTGTTCTGGGGCTTCACTGGTTCATCAATGATGTGAGGAACTTCTTTGCTGAACTGGATAATGATTTCAAGTACTGGAAGAGCATTTCCTCATTTTTTTTGTATATTCACAACAACAAACTTTTAGGTTTCATTTGTATTATGAACATTTTTACCATTATTTTCTTAAGTCTGGACAACTAATAAAACAATTAAGTCCTGATCTGTTTCAGTTGCTGATTTCTGTGGTGGAAATATGCCCACAACGGTGTATTTCAAGCTACCAAAGTGACAGACGACACTGAATGCAGAGTTGGGGAGAGGTGCGCTCACCTGCTACACATGGCTAGACAGTGCTCCCAGCAGAGAGGTGCAGCGGACACGAGTGATCGCAAGATACGCAGGTAACAGCCACATGCAGTCAAGTAAGGAGAAAATGGTAAACTTTTAGTATTTATTACCTTTTGCACAATTTATTTAATTTACTTTTTATTTTTAATCCTCACCCGAGGATGTGTTTATGGATTTTAGAGGTTGAGGAAAGGGGAGAGAGAGAAACATCAAAGCAGGAGAGAAACATTGATAGGTTGCCTCTCCTACACACCATGATGGGGGATGGGACCCATGACCTAGGTATGTGCCCTGAGCAGGGATCAAACCCGTGAGATTTGTTGTACGGGATGATGCTCCGGCCAACTGAACCACCCAGCCAGGGCTTAATGTACTTTTTATTAGTGGTTCGGGTTATTAAACCCAACCACAAAATTCCTGAAAACTTAACAGTTAGCTCTCATGAGTTGGTAGGAGTTGCACCAGTGCCGCACTATGTAGATAATCAGACAGTGTCCCACTAGGAAATGGAAAATGTTTGGATGAAAACCTGATGAAAATTCAGTGAAGAGACTATTTATAAAGGTCTGGGCAAGGTTAGGGAGGCACTGCTGACAAATTATTGCTGACAAACCTGTGAATATACAAGAAGTTGTTGAATGGTACACTTCACGTGGGTGAATTAAATGTGAATGATATCACAGTAAAGCTGTTTTTTAAAAGACAGAGACTGAGGCTCCCAGGGACAAGCAGTGGCAGGAAGCCATCACCATCCTATGTCTTATGGAACAACAAGAGGGAACAGTATTGCCAAGGCCCCGTGAGACATAGAGACCCAGAGGAGGGGATCCCAGCAAGAGACTCAGATATGGGGAGACTCAGCCAACACCTCAACTGTAGCTCTAAAACAGAGGAAATGGCTGGTGGGGAGGGAATACCCCGACCTTTCTCCTTTGCTGTGCTTCAGTCTCCTGTGGATGCCTTGCATTGAACAAATTCATCACACAGTCAGAAAGTAAGGGAACCTGGGTGATGTCTGCACATGGGCCAGCTCCCTAGGGCACAGAGCAGAACATAAGTGGTGGAGAATGGATTTGAGGGTAGAGAATAGCCAGCACTCATGTGTGTACATATGTACATGCGCATACACATGTATCTACTAATAAAGTATCCAGTATAATTGCTAACACTCATTGGCTCCAGGAAAGGAGGAAAATAGAGGGGCATGGGCTTTTCACTCTACAACATTTTGTAGCTTTTGAATTTTGAAGTATGTAAATCTATTACCTATTTAAAGATAAACAACATTTTAATAAAAAAATGAAAATAAACCAAAAAACAAGTAAGTGTGTAGTTGGGAGTCACTAAGGCTGTTCACAAAGAGTGTGATTTATCTCTTTGAGCACAGAGTAGGATTACAGTTCCCTTTTCCTGTTACAGTTAGGTTTGGCTACATGTTTTATTTAAAGAATGTAATGTGAGCAGAACTGATATGTGTCACATTCAGGCAGAAGCTTCAGAAGCTGGTGCGTGTGTTGCCACTTTCTCTTTTCCTGCCTCATGAACCCTGGAAGCATTGTGGGACTGCTGTTAGCCCGAGTCCGTGACTCCTGAGGAGTAGACTACACTACACTCATGCGGGACATGCAGCATGAGTGGGAAGCAACCTGTACCTTAAATTACTGAGATCATGGGATCGTTTGTTACCACAGCGTCAGATAGCCTAACCTCATTGATGGAAGAGGAAGCCAAATGGCTCCCGGCATTATTTCCAAACCAAAAATATGTAATTTGTAAGAAACCTAACATTCAGCCTGTTGTATTAAGAACAATGTGCTAGTTGCACCCATGGAAATATCATGGGTGTTAATGACAGTGTGAGTATTGATCTATTACTATTAAGCTTAAATTTGGCAATTTGTATCAAAACCTTAAAAATGTATACCTTTTGATCAAACAGTTCTACTCCTAGGAATTAATCCTAATGAGATAATTAATAGTAATAGCTGAATTTTATTGAACAGTCATTATACATCAGGCATTATTCTAAGTGTCTTGCCCAAAGTACTTTATAATTCTCATAGCAATCCTACAATGTATGACCTACTACTACCATACTTTTAAATAAGGAGACTGAGGCTTAGAGAAGTGCAGCAACTTGATAAAAATTATGTAAATAGCAGGCAGAGGAGCCAGGGTTTAAATCCATAGCTTGACGCCAGAGGCTGTGCTTTCAACCACTGTGTATACTAGTACCACTTTTTCCTTGTAAATTTTCCTCTTTATTTCTTCTTAGACTTATAAAATTCTTAATTTCCAATGCATGGTCTTTTTCTAGTAATATTTTTTCCAGGCTTACTGAGGAATACTGACAGATATTGTATACATTTAAAGTGTACAGTGTGATGATGTGACACTACACATTGTGGAGTGATTCCTAAGGTCAAGGTAATGAACACATCCATCACCTCAGAGTCAGCTCATTTTTTCTGGTGAGAATGCTTAAGATCTACTCTCAGCAACTTTCAAGTATACAATACCATATGATTAACTGCAGATACCATGCTGTACATAACACCCTCAGAATTTATTCAGCTTATAACTGGAAGTTTGTATCCTTTGACATGTATCTCCCTATTTTCCCTCCCCACCAGCCCCTGGCTACCACCATTTTGTTTCTATAAACTTGTCCTTATTTTTCCAGATTCCACATATAAGTGAGACCTACTACTACTTCTTAAATAGCTTTAAGGATGTAAATCATAGCACTGCTTTAGAATAAAAAAGCTGGGAAACAACCGTAATGTCCAAATGTGAGTGTTGAATCAATTAGGGTAGCCTACGCTCAGTGACCGAATACCATGCCCATGCAATCACTTTTTTAAAAGTCACGAAGAGGCACATGAAAAGATGCTTTCAATATTTAGAATAAGTGCATTTTTAAATGGCCCCATTCTTTAATGTATATACATAAACAATAGTCTAGAACAGCAATTCTCAACCTTTTTCACCTCATGGCATACAAAAACTAATTACTAAAATTCTGCAGCACATCAAAAAGAAACTCTATTTTTTTGCCAATCTAACAGAAACAATAAGTATAATTTTGATTCATTCAAACCAGACAGCTCTTGTTGCGTTGGCTGTTGTCACTTTTAAATTTGACAGTCTAAGGGAAAAGAGGTCAGTGCCCCTGACTAAGTAGTCAGGTATTGCATGTCTCAAAAGTTCTTGTAGCGCACTGGTTGAAAATCTCTGGTCAGGAAAGCTTATGTCTGGGTAGCCGATCTTGTAGGAGTTTTTCTGCTGAGAGCCTACGTGTATTTTCTGACTTTCTATACCAACATGTATAAGTTTGATATTCAGTAGTGCCACACCCTGCTCACGTGGTAGATCCTGAAACAAGAACTTGTATGCAGGTACTGGATTTCGGTGAGCAATCCTGGAGAATAGGAGTGTGAACGTGGAACAGTGGGACTGGGATGGAAGGAAAGCCAAATCCAGGGGGCGAGTGTGTTATCAAGCTGATCACCGCTGCAGGAAACTGGGGTGTTCGCTCTAGAAATCACTCTCAAGAGCAGGGTAGAATGGACCTCATGACTGTCCACCTGAGGAATATAAGACTGCAGGATTTATCCAGGCTCCCTTCCCCATTGGGGCGGCGGGGGGGGGGGGGGGTCTTAAGTCCCTCCTGTTTCCAGGTTTTCACATTTGCCAGAAGCACTAAGAAGATTGCTGCTGGCACCCCACTGGCTATAAGGGAGAAGCCTCAGGGCAGAAAGCCACTGTAACGCAGAGCACTGGGGTGTAAATGAAGTACAGAGGCCACTTGAGAGGGTGAGCACAGGGGCACAAGAGCTGTACCTCATAGATATGTAGCTTGCACGAAGTTTAGAGATTGAAATACCTGTTCTTCAAGTTGTGACCCTCTTGTTTATTAGAATGTGATGAGATCCAAGTTTTTACTTTAGTTTTCTTTTAGAGTTAAGAGCTATTATAGAAGAAAAGTCCAAATGAATCCCCTGAAGATACCCGCCTCCCAATCCAGCCAAGACAGCGCATAAAATCCTCTGAGACATCACGTCTCAGAGGGGCATGGCAGGGATTAGAGGTCACTGCAAAGATTTCAAGGGTGCAGGGGTCGTGGTTCCCACTTCCTTTTTTTCCCTGGCATCTACAAAAACCAGATGGTGGGTGGCTGTGTACTACTTGAATTTAACAAACAAGCAGCCCCAATTGCAGCTGCTGGGCTGGCTGGGGTATCTTTATGAGAGAAGATTAACAGAGCCTCAGGGATGAAGCATGTACCTACTGATCTGGTGAAAATATTTTTTTCCATGTCAATCAAAAAGTAGAGTCAAAAGCTGTTTTAATTCATATGAAATGACAACAGTATAAATTCACAGGATTGCCCCCAGGACTATGTTAATTCCTCCATTTTCTGTCATAGGGACCTGTACTATCTGTACAGTTCACAAAATTAGATTGGTCCAGTACTTTGAAGATACAGGCTAATGAACAAGATGTGTCATGTACTCCAGATGCCATGATAAGACATGTGTAATCCAGAGGGTGAGATGTTACCCCACAAAGACCCAGAGGCCTGCCAGGTTAGTACAGGATGTTCAAGGAACCCCTCCAAGTAAAGGGCAGGTTACTGCATCTTTTCCTTTCAACCTGTAAAAAGAAGCACACCACTTGTTAGGCTTCTCTAGATTTTGCTTGCAGAACATTTACACTGAGGCATTCTGCTTCCTTCTATTCATAATGTGACGTGGAAGGCTACTAGCTTTGGAGAGGAACCCAGAGCAAGAAGGCTCTGCAGCAGGTCCATTTTTAGTAAAAGCAGCCTTGCGGCTCGGGTCATGCAACCCAGCAGATCCCATGGGAGCAAGGGTGCTTGTGGAAGAAGAGATGTCACATGAGTTCTTGGCAAGTCCCAGTGGGGGAGGACTGCAGTGCAGACCTCTGGGTTTCTCAAAGCAAGGCTGTGCCATCTGCAGCAGAAAACTACACTTTGTTAAAAATACAGTTCCTGGCAGGCCCTGATACAGTCCGAGTACCTCACCATGGGACATCAAGTGACCCTGTGGCCAAACTGCTCCTCCTGAGCTGGATGCTCTCAAATCCCCAAGTTAGAGATTAGGCGGGCCCAGCAGCAGCCTACTGTAAGAGAGAATCCGTACACTGGAGAGGGTGCTTGAGCAGATGCAGAAGGCAAAAACGAGCTGCAAAAAAGATGACTCAAGCCCCGCCCCACCCCTGCCCCCAGACCCCCTCGGTGTTACACTGACTGACATCTCTTTCTCAGTTCACACCTATGACCTCATGGTGGTTTCCCTATGACCAGCGAAGAGGAAGAAAAACCCAAGCTTGGTTCACAGATGGGTCAGCTTGGAAGAGTTGGTCACAAACTGAAGGAAGTGTCTCTGACGGAAGCTGCTCCCCCAACAGCCACAAGGGCTGGGATCTCGCTTACCTCTGGATGTTGCTGGTACCTACTGCCACTTAACATATTTCCTGATGATTGAATGAATGATGAGCGAGTGGAAGGACAGTTCTACTTTTTTTTTTAACAAAGTAACAGCGATAAAATCATCTTTGAAAATATCTGTTTGGAGCCCTTCTTGAGTATCTTCCCACATGCTGATTTCAGTTTGCCAGTTCTCAAGAGGAGTTTTCTGTCAGTTTTGAGGCCATTTGTGGAGTAAATCTAGGTTGGCGTTCAAACTGCGCTGCTTCAACTGTCTGAAATTTAAAGAGAGAATCCTCAAATAGTGGAATGAAGTGATGACAACTCCACAGGGTCTCCAAGCTCCACTCACGGTCATGCTCCCTCTTTTGGCCCGTGGAAGCGAAGTGAAGCTCCCCACTGATCTTACCTCGGATCAAGCTCAAGTTTGATTATTTAGAGGTTTTCCGCTGACTCTTGTCACTTGGTTTCTTATATTCAGCTTGCTGAACTCTACGGGTGGTGAGGGCAGCTACTAGCACAGGGAGAAATTGCCTGTAGAGACAATTCTCTGGGGTAGAAGAACCCTCTTCTGGCCCTATCCAGAGTTCTCCCCCTTCTCAGTTGCACGTGGAGAATCCAACCTCGCTGCAGCTCGCTCAGCAGCAAAGTGAAGTTTCTCAACAGTCCTCTTGAGTGACGAAAAGGGAATGTGATGCGACTTTATGGGAACCAAGTCTTTCCCCAAACAAGATTTCCCGTGAAATCTAGCAAAGTAATGTTTCCAGTTCAGCAAATTTATTTTCCTGTAGTTGCCTTTGATTTAGTATAAGTAGTCTGAACTAGGTCTAAAATATGATATAATGTGATATGATTTAAAATGACATGATATGAAATGATCTGATATATGATATGGCATGATAGGATATGATATAAAATACGGTACGCCTTGTTCCTGTTGCTCATTTATTCTGTTTGTGCTCCCTCGCCTGTTCCATTGCCTGGTTAAATTCCTCTCTTACTCCATGTTCACCAAGGACTGGGTTTATTAACTTAACCAAATTAAATTTTACATATTGTGCTGATAGTTTTAAACAGAATTGCGAACTCTAGGCTCTATAAATGTAACAGAAAAAGAAATCTATAGCAAACTTCCCCCTGGAAGGAAAGCCTCAGTGTGGATGAGAACAGCGAATCTTTCATGCTAACTTCGCCTTCTGTGCAGCTCTACAGAGTTCTGGCCTCCGACCTAAGTTGCTCTGAAACTGGTTTCATTGTCACAGGGAGCCAGGGCTTTTGCTGATTTTAGCTTCCTCTTTGAAGGTTGCTTTTAGGATAGACTGCTTTCTTTTTTTCCTAATTACAGTTTACATTCAATATCATTTTGTATTAATTTTAGGCATACTGCCTAGGATTTAGACAATCATATACTTTACAAAGTGTTCCCCCCAATATTACCAGTACCCACCTGGCACCATGCCTAGTTACTGCATATTATTGACTGTATTCCCTATGCTGTACTTTACATCCCCGTGACTATTTTGTAACTGCCAATTTGTGCTTTTTCATGTCTTCACCATTTTCACGTCATCCCACAATCCCCCTCTCCTCTAGCACCCATCAGTCCATTCTCTATGAGTCTGTTTCAATTTTGTTTGTAGGATAGACTGCTTTTAAAGTAATCTTTACATTCACTAACTTGGATGGAAAACAGGTGGTATTATGTTATCATTTCTCTATGAGATCTCTGTGACAATAGAATTTCTTAGAATTAATTATCTTAAAACCCAAATAGCAGATTTTTGGGGCATTTAAAAGAGCACATCTCTGTAAATGCGGTTTAAAAATCTTATTAAGTAAATTATATTAACTGGATTTATTTCACAGCAAAATGGTGAAAGAAAAAATGACATTCTGCATAATAGTTATGTTTTGGAAAGTCTTGTTATAAAATCACAAAAGATTTGAAGAGATGGTGATACAGATTTCCTCAGATAAGGCTTTCTGGTTTTGGTCCTAACAGAATAATTGATGCCTGGCATTCTGTTCCTGATCTAAGAATTTCTATGTTTCTTTAATTTCAAAAAGATTGAGTAAGACTTACCCCATTCCCAGACCCATGCCATTGCCCACCAAATTCCCTGTCTGGAATACCACCACACTGTCCACCTATACTCAAACCCCATTTCTCAGATGACTCAGAAAACCACAGAGGCCTGACATGGACTCCGGCCAGTGGGGCCCATGTGTTGTGGATGCGACGAACAAATTCACACAGACTACAGAAGTCCTGTGGAGAAAAAGGGACAGCATTGCCACTCTCTTAAGTGAGAGAGAACGCCCTGATCCCTGCCTGGACAGGCTTTTATTGATACTCTGGGTACATTACATGAGGATGGTCCTCATTTACTATGCTCAGGTTCACTTTAGGTGGCCACCTTTTACAGATAACAAAGGAAAGAATGTTGCTAATTACTTCACAGAAAAGGATGTTGCAGATGCAAGGGGAAAAGTGGTTGAACTGGTTACACTCCATACTTCGGAGGTTTAGCATAGATTTTAAGAAGTTACTTTAAAGATATGTAGTAAACATTTGCTGCCTCAATTCAGGGTGAGGGAGTTTTAGCAAAAAGCAAGTCTCACAGCAGCCTAGGTACAATGCAGGCCTGATTCCCCACGGGGAAACCGATCCATGGGCTCGGTTCCTGTGTGCCGACGTGCTCCCTGTTGGTTTTCCAAGTCGGGCTGGGCTGCATTTGCCATGCCAAGCAGATAGGTTCCCTGTAGAGGCCTCGTAAGGGAACACATCTTAATGCCAGACTAGCTCTCCCGTTTACTACCCGTGCAACACCGGGCAGGGTGTTTAAGCTCTCTGCGCCTCATTCCCATTTGTAAAATGGGGATAGAAGTGGTAGGTGCTTCACAGTCTGAGGAAGAGGAGTAAATGAGTTCATCTTTGTGAAGGGTTTAGAGTAATGCCTGGTGGGTAGTAAGTACTGCATGAGTGTTGTTAGATAAAATTTTACCTAACAACGTCTAGTCCTGACTTGTTTTCCTCCCCAAAATCAGGAATATTTTTATCCCATAAACTCAGTGGAAGAAATTTTAGTAAGTTTATTGCCTTTCTATATAAATAACATATCT
This sequence comes from Macrotus californicus, assembly GCA_007922815.1. Taxonomy (NCBI): domain Eukaryota; kingdom Metazoa; phylum Chordata; class Mammalia; order Chiroptera; family Phyllostomidae; genus Macrotus; species Macrotus californicus. Next base: position 50,345 of record VMDR010005604.1, read on the forward strand.
AATAAGAATCTTTATCACAGCTTATAAGCAAACTAGATGTCCATATTTAATGCTTCAATGAAATGTAAATATATTTTCAATATGTGGTTGAGCAAAAAAAGCAGGTTGCATAAAAATAT